>CAHIKZ030000574.1:127500-150000 GCA_903632075.3 Acanthosepion pharaonis | reverse complement strand
AAATTAGTATAAGGAATTTTTTTTAAATTATTGTTGTTAAAAAGCTTTCATTAATCTTCTTCATGTGCTGTGTCCGTTCAGGTCGTAGGCGATCATGCCCCCCCCCACATCTTCCTGTTCTTTATAACTCTTAATAAGTTTCTTTTTTTTTGTTGTTATTTCTCCTAAATCTTGTTCTGCCATCCATTTACTTCACTTCATCAAGTACTTTTCCTTAGGCAAAATTGAAAAAACTAATCAGACGTAACTCGATGCAATTCAATTGGACACAACTATATTAGCGAATATAGTTTCATCCGAGCCGAGTAAAAATCTTGAATTCTGTTTATGTCAAGTTGCAGTCCAAAGTATTATGACATGAAAGTAGGCGCCTTTCACTTTGTAGTATTTCCTCAAATAACGATTCTGTTAGGGTGAAATTTCATACGCGAAACCATTAGTAAAAAAATAAACAAAACAAAATAGTTATATTCGTACAAATAGTTGTAATGAAGAAAGTTTTAAAAAACTTTATTCAACTGAGAATACAAGGTTCGCGTATAGGGCCCTTTTATAGTTCCAGTAAATAGAAATAACTCTCTCAAAGAGGAGAGTAACAAAACAAGGGGAGGCGACTCTTGTTTATTCACAACAATAGTGTTAGCGGATAAAGTTTTTAGCTTCTGTTTTTTTTTTTTTCTTGGCTGAGAGTACTCCAGAAAAGGTTTGCTCTTAAAGGTTATATCGGGGTTTAGGCAAAGAAAAAAGAGAAGCAAAAATAAAGAAAACAATAAAAACAGTGAGATGGCGGTGAGGTCCTAGTGTGAAATTAAGTTGAGATATGTATTAAATATGGAGCTTACGAATCTGTTGGCAGATTAACTATTAAGTGTTCATTCGCTTTAACTTAGTATAAGTTCTGATGTCTCCTATCAAATAAAACATCTGACGGGAAATTAATCTACTCTTACTGCATTAGATTTTACGACACATTTTTTAAGGAAGGTACGCAAAAGAGATCCTTTAAGTGATTCGCCCGGCACCAGTAAGAATGGAAATTCAATAGGTGGGGAAAAAATTTCTTTAAATTATTCAAAAATTGATAAGTGCAATTTACTTCCAATTGCAATATGTAGATATTAACAAGAGGTTCAATAATAATAATAATAATTATTATTATTATTTTTATTATTATTATTATTATTATTGACATAGCAGTACCATCTGAGAGAAATACCTCTATAAAAATTATTGAAAAATTGTCCAAATACAAGGACCTGGAGATCGAGATTAACAAGATGTATGAAATTAAAACTGAGACTCTTCCAATGGTAATCGGAGCTCTGGGCCTCGTGAGAAAAGGAATGGACAATTTTACTAACAGTGTCCCAGGTAACATCAACATACAAGTTGCCCAGAAGATTAGCCTAATAGGAGCATCCCATATACTAAGAAAAGTGCCATCAATTAAATAACAATTTTCTTATAGGGCCTAAGGACCATAGTTTAGACACGGCTCTACAGGATACAAAGCAGGAAACATAACACACAAGCAATAATAATAATAATAATAATAATAAACACAGAGAGGAAGTATAAAAAAAACTAAATAAAACCCACATGTAACAGAAACATTTAAAATTGGTGATTTCAAAAGTTAGCTCGGACCTTACATATGATGACGCATTTAGGGAATTCTGCTATGGCCAAATATGTCAGCTTTTCTGTGGATTTCAACTAAATTCTCTTATATTTTGATTGGATGTTTAGAAAGAACGTCCTATATTCCTACTTCGGTGTGTTTGAAAAATAGATTAATCAGATAAGAGATAAATATATTGCTTTCAAGTTAATTTGCAGCTGACTTGAACAGACATCGAGACATTTTTAACTCTCTCTCTCTCTCTTTATCTCTCTCCCTCTATCTATCTATCTATCTATCTATCTATCTCTTCCCTTGTCTCCCTACCTATTTATCTATCTCTACCTTTCTCTCTATATACGTCTCTTTTAGGGTAGGTCCGTAAAAGACAGCACCAAAATAACGAGGAAGAATGCAAAGTCAATAAATGCAGATAGCTGTGGACATCTTGGAAGTATAACAGATCATAAAGCGCATTGGAATAAAGAACGATGTCTTCCAAAAGCTAATCAACGTAATAAGAAAGAGAAAAAATGTCGTTAGAAACAAAGAAAATAGTGCTAAACTGCTATGTATTATCAATCCTCCTGTATAACAGGGAATGCTCAACAATTTCCTCATAAAGAAGAAACTTGAGGCAACAAGGATGTGGTTCGATAGAAGGAGGCTGATAATTTATTTTGCCTTATTTTATTTTGTTTAATTATTTATGTATTTTATATATTTAAAATCTTCAGTTACGCGTTTCTTTTAATCTTTTTTAATTTTTTTATGATCGTGTTTGTAGGTACAGATGATTCCCCGTGTTTTTCTTTTATTCATATTGCCTTTACAGATATATTTAATGTATATCTAGATTTTTAAATAGGTACCCTAAAACGTACATAAAAACATAATTCTTCGGACTGGTTTCCTCACCTTTATTGTCATATTCACGCCATTCCGGTCGTTGTACGTCCCGGCCTTCTTCAGGTGATATGCGTTGAAATTTCGAAAGAAAACACACTTTACACCTCACTCATCTTACAGCACTCATTAGTTCTAAGTCTTTAGATATAGATAAGTCTTTAGATCCCAGAATGCACTCCACGTTTCACATCCTTCTACCAGCTTATTAAAAAATAGCGTTGTTACACCATTTCAAAATTGTACCTAATCTCACTAACTGTTTATACCTATACTGATGATGACCTAAGAAAGTCGAAAGCTTGAACTATATATCATGTACTTTTCTTCCGAAATGAACTTCGGACTATATCTTATGGAATTGCCTCCATGTTTGAGAAGGATTATTGGTTAAAATGAATCAACACAAATGCCTGACTTTTTTAAAGGTATTTGCCTTTAAAAATTAGCTATCCAAATACTCATACTCAGAATATATATATATATATATATATATATATATATATATATATATATATATATATATATATATATATATATATATATATATATATATATATATATATATATATATATATATATATATTTTAAGCCTTTTTATTATATCCTTACTCTGTCCTGGATATTGAGTTCTACGTGATTCTTCCTCTTGGAATTTTTATTCTAAAATATACATGTATGGGTATTTATATATTTTGCATATGTATGTATATTTACCACTAATGTTATATATATATATATATATATATATATATATATATATATATATATATATATATATATATATATATAGTCTTAAATGTGCTATATTTATGGGATAAAGTGCTCAATATCAGAGATAGAGTGTGTAAATATAAAGTGAACATAGAAGTCAACACTTAGAGGCGACAGTCTGTTTCATGCTAGATGCAATCCTCAGGACACCTGGCTGAGGATTACATCTAGCATGAAAAAATACTGTCGCCCCTAAGTGTTGACTTATGTTTCACTTTATATATATATATATATATATATATATATATATATATATATATATATATATATGTATATATATATATATATGTAGTTTATATATATATATATATATATATATATATATATATATATATATATATATATATATATATATATATATATACTACTGATTAAAAGTATGGGCTCATTCTAAATTGTTTCGCTAAATCCGTAAGAAGGCTAATTTTGCATATTTGGATAAATAAATTCACCTCTTGTGTATATATGCAAACCCTTATATAAATTTAAAACAATTTTTTTCTACAACCATTATAAATTTATTTGCATAAGCTTTGGAAATGTCTGTTACAACCTAATACCTTTTCTGAACTGTAAATCAGAAATTTACAAATATTTCAACTGCAATGCTTGCTAGAGGTTCTAAATTAATGTGTGATTGAAATTAATTTTCAGAAGCCGTTAAAATGCAAAGGAAATAAACCGATCAGTATTGAAAAAAGTGCCCAAGTGCAAATTCTTTCTATAGAATGGTATGTAATAAATTTAGGAAGTCAATCCAGACAGAGTTATAAGTTATTGACATTTTGAAAAACGTTCATGAAAGTATGTTTCGAATATAATACCCTACATTGCATTTCGCCTATATGGCTTCATCAGATGAATAATCAAAAAATGTGTTGTGTGTATGCCTTTGTGTGTGTTTAAAATAATTAAATCTTATATTATCTTACTCAAGTTGGTGTTGATGGAGACTAAAAAAGAGAAAGAAAAAGAATGACTTTAAAAAAAAATCGCTTAACATTTTATATTCTTCGCCTAAGGTGTCCGAGTTTTGAAATGGAAATCCTTCAGAATGGATCGGAAATAGAATAAGGAATTGTTTTTATCCATGCGTTTTCCATGTCGACAGTATGTAATAAATGTGTGTCTGGTATTTCGAACGTCAGATTGATAGACAATTACCGATATCAAAGATTGGGGTGCATTATTTCTGGCAGCGACATGCAGAAACCGGCGCAAATGTTGACAGAAAAAGATCTGAGGAGGGGGTGCAGAGTAATATCTGCTGCGGACGATAGACTCAAAAAGGGCAAAAGAAAAAAAAACAGCTCCCCCAACTAACTACTGAATTTAATTCTACACAACATTCAATATCTGTTGGGTTTAACCCTTTGAGACCTGAGCACCGATTTACCGGTGGTAGAGTGTCATACCTGAACGTACCTATTCTATTATTAATAGAATCTCCCACACATAATAAGTAGTAGTAGTAGTAGTAGTAGCGGCCGCCAGTTGGGCTCAGTGGTGTTGAGTGAGTCAGTCGATGTCGGACATTGAAGTATCAACCATCACAACTATTTTGCTGCGTCATTAACTCTTATTTCAAGTTCCTAACGTTTTGTACGTCGAACCTAATTTAGGACGACTTATTGAAATACAAGCCCTCACTGTGAAAACTACTCTACAACATAGAGAAAAATGTCGTAATGCCAAGCTGCCGGTTGAACAGTGGTATAAAAAATGACTTTATGCCCAGCCACAGGGTAAACACTTGTAACTATTTATATATCTACCGTGAAACATTACATACTAATTATTTGCGAATTTTGACTCGGGACCTCAGGCAGAAGGGTTAAAATTGTTCAAGAACGCAGGGGTCAAAGGGTTAAAGGATGTATATCAATTAAGAAAACTCTATTAAAACAGGAAAAGTGAAATGAAAACATTAAAATAGGCATAAAAGCACAAGGAATGACTTTAGATGATTGGAAAAACGTACTATGGACTGATGAATTCAAGTTTGTGCTTTTTGGAAGTAAACAAAGGGTGTCTGTCAGGCGAACTCCTTCCGAACGAAGGAGTGAGAATTTCATTGTGCCAACTTTTAATCATGCTAGTGCTGCCGTAATGGTTTAGTGCTGTTTTGAAAGTGAGATTGCTGGAGACTTTGTTCAAATTAAAGGCATTATGTAAAAGGAAGAATTTCATTGAATACTTCAGAGGCATGCAATTCCTTCTGGCTGCCGTATATTTCAAGACGATTTTGTTTACAACAAGATAAAGATCCAAAACACAGCTCGAAACTGTGTACAAATTATCTAAAATCAAAGGAAGATAAGGGAATTCTGCAAATCATGAATTGGTACCCTTACTTTTCAGATCTTTCACCAATTGAACTAGTCTGGGATGCAATTGATCGTAAAGTTTGAAGTGAACTGCTTAAGAATGAGCAAGCTTTGTTTACACATTTACACACTGCTTAGGAATCACTTCCACCAACATACTTTAACAAGTTACTAGAAAGGATGCCAAGAATAACAATCTGAAATGTATTATAAGAGAGAACAGAAGATGTGACAACGAAATCAGAAATCGCATGGGAATGGCGAAAGATGCTTTTCAAAATCTAAGCAAATCAACAAGAAATATGAAAATATGAAAAATAGTGTAGAAATTCGAAATGGCAGTGAATGACGGACAATTTCCTCACAAAGAATAAACTTGAGGCAAAAAGGTGTGGTTCTACAGAAGGATGGTGAGTTTACTTGGGAGTAAATATGTGATGATAACGAAAAGGAAACATATTTACAATAAGAAAGAAACAGTTGAAATTTAATAGTTAAGAAATAAGGCTCGGAAATTTAACACTCACAGGGTCTATCGCAGGAAAGATGGGCAGATTGAAACTTAAACCTACCTAAATAACGTGTAATTTGAACAGCAGAACAGGAATTGGGATAGGGAGTAAGGAAACAAACAAAGGCTACATAGAGAGTAAGATGACAAAAAAAGCTACATAGAGAGTAAGGAGACAAAGAAAAGCTACATACAGAGTAAGGAGACAAACAAAGGCTACATAGAGAGTAAGGATACAATCAAAGGCTACATAGAGAGTTAGGAGACAAAGAAAAGCTACATACAGAGTAAGGAGACAAACAAAGGCTACATAGAGAGTAAGGAGACAAACAAAGGCTACATAGAGAGTAAGGAGACAAACAAAGGCTACATAGAGAGTAAGGAGACAAACAAAGGCTACATAGAGAATAAGGAGACAAACAAAGGCTACATAGAGAGTAAGGAGACAAAGAAAAGCTACATACAGAGTAAGGAGACAAACAAAGGCTACATAGAGAGTACGGAGACAAAAAAAAGCTACATTCTGTTGGAGGTTCACGGGACAAAATGAAATTTAGGAAATCGACATAACATTTTCATGTAACTCGCCTTTTGCTAGTTATATGAAAAAATTAAGTCGTTTTTTTTTGTTTTTTAAATATAGCCTGTTTCATTTAGATTCCGTTTCTTTTTCTTTCTTTTGTTAGTACATATCCCAGACTGTGGTAATAAAAGTTCTGCCAGCAATGGTGAAATGCTGTAAGAACCAGTACGACGAAAATGTCTCATGAGTGCCTTGATCGCAAGGTCAAACACAAATTTGCCCCCTGGCTCTTACAACATTTCATCATTCCTGGCAGAATTTCTATTATCACGGTGTAGGATATCTAATAATAAAAGTGATGGAAAGAAAAACAAAATGAATCTAAATGAAATCGGTTAGATTTAAGAAATATTCAAAATTCCCAGCATCCCTCGTTGTTGCGCATGTGTAGTCGCACCAAGAATAAATTTAGTCCGATGAAGTCCTAAAGGACGAAACCCGTCAGAAGAGAACTTTTTTCCACTTTGTCATACATTTTTCGTCACTCATAAATATACAAATTCAGATACGAATAAGTCTTTATATTTGTCCCAATATTTACTAAAACCTTAATGCAACTTGCGGAAGAATAGTTAGTACCTGGCAGAACTTCTATTATCACATTGTGGGATATATACTAACAAAAGTGATGGAAAGAAAAAGAATCTAAATGAAATCGGCTAGATTTTTAAAGAATATTCAAAATTCCCAGCATCCCTCGTTTGTGCGCATGTGTAGTCGCATCAAGAATAAATTTAGTCCGATGATGTCCTAAAGGACGAAACCCGTCAGAAGATAACTTTTTTCCACTTTGTCATACATTTTTCCCCACTCATAAATATACAAATTCAGATACGAATAAGTCGTTATATTTGTCGTAATATTTACCAAAATCTTAATGCGACTTCCGGTTGTCCTGGGTATGACAATAAACTACATCCGCATCCCGGGTAAGACAATAAACTACGCCCAACAGCAAGGCGTCTAATCAAGAGGTTTTGAGGAGCGTGGAACCACCTCTTAATTACTATTGTTCCCATGTCCACCCTGGCCCAGATTAGTAGCACCTGTTAGGGTCTCAGCTATGGACAAATAATTAACCCCTCCAAAACTTGGGTCAAAATACAATGAAAGTGTAAAAATAGGTTTTAATGCCAACTGCTCCGATGAGCTGCTTTCACTGGTTCCCGGGTTTCATGAATTCAAGCGCCCTACGAGGCTGGCATCCCGCTCTCACCCTTTCACTGTAGAAACTTTTAAATGTAGCCATCTCTTCTACTCCAATAGCTTCATACCTCGCACCTCTCGCCTGTGGAACACCCTTCCCAATTACTGTTTCCCTGAGAGCTATAATCTCCAACTATTCAAATGTAATGTCAATCGACATCTCCAGTTACCTTGATCTATCCACTATACTTCTCCTCATCCTTTCTTCTATCACTCCTATCTGCTCTCGCTCCAAATCTTCTGCAACCCCCCTGCATCCTAGTGGCTTCACGCCTTGCTTGGGGCGTAACGCTTAAAAAAAAAAAAAAAACTTTGTAAAAAAAATATTACCAACAATAATTTTTTGAAGGAAAAAAATATTACCAGCAATAGTTTAGAAAATATTATCAACTATACAATTTTGAAAAAAAAATATTACCAGCTATATATTTCTTTTTGAAAAAAAATGTTACCAGAAATAGATTTTTGAGGGGAAAATATATTACCGGCAATACTTTTTTTTTGAAAAAAAAATATTACCAGCAATACAAATTGGTTGATATGCCGTAAAACAAACAAAACAAAAGCAACTCGCGAGAAAATAGCTAGTAAAGCTTATGAGTTTTCATAGTAATCTCATAGCCGAATAGAAATGAGATGCTTATGGAGGCATTATAGCTGTTAAAAGCTTTGACGTTCCACACACCCTTATTAAACAATCAGGGAAAAATCACGAAGCCTAACTGCGGACATAATCCCCCGAGTATCGAATTGCAGGAGAAAAGACATGCTTGTTGTATTAATAAATCTTCGTTTGCCCCTCCAGGATGTTGGAGACTGACTGTGAATGATACCAGTGTTTGATGAAGCTTTATTCAATCAATGAACAACGTCCCAGGATCTTCTTATGTGATCAGAATATTCAAAAGCAACGCCATGTTCACACTCTACCCGCTTGATCCGAAATCTCGCTAAAATCTTATCGATCTCGTCGGGCATATAAAAAGATGTCACAGTTAAAACTTATTAATGATAAAAGCCATCTTACAGCTGCCTGCTCTATGTTAGCTGAAAACCATATTTTACTTTGTTCTTCAAAGGCGACATTCTTCCATCAAAAGAAAAGATATTGATAAAATATTTTAGAAGGAGCGTGCCAAATTAAATTTCAGGGTTATCTTATGTCATATGTCTGGGTTAGATTTTGCATCGTGAAATAAAGTTGATTTGTTGGTTAATTTTGTTTAGCGGCATATCAATCTCTGTGTGTTATCTAACGCCTAAATCAAAATATTTTGAACACAATTTTATGGCTGCAACTAAATATATTTTTAATACAATTGTATGCCTTCAACTACAGATAAAATTTATTTTTTGTTTTTGTTTGTTTCGTGGCATGTCAATTCCTTATGGGTCATTTAATACCGAAATTTAATTTCCTTGGGAGTATTAGTAATTTATTTTACAAAAAAGTATTACTGATATTTTTTTTTTATTATCTTTCACAAAAATGTGATGTTTTTACTAGGAAAATATATTGCTGGTAACATTTTCTACTTACAGATATATAGTGCTAGTAATTTTATTTTTTTTATTTTTTTACAAAAATGTATTGCTGGTAATTTCTTTTACGATAAGAGTGTATTGCTGGTATTTTAACTATAAAAATGTTTATGCTTTCATCGTGTTTTGACCCAAGTTAGGGGTTAACTATTTGTCCATAGCTGGAACCCAACCAATGCTACCAACGCGGGTCAGGATGGACCTGGGAACAGCAGCAATTAAGAGGTGGTTCCACTCCTTTCAAAGCTCCCCGATCAGATGTCATCCTCATACCCACGACGGTTGAAATAATGAAAATGCTGATAAAACCTATAGTAGAAAACAAAACAGCCTCCAACCTAGAACAAAAAAAAATATTTTAAATGATCTGTGAGGTGTACAACTTATTATTAGGGATTTAAAATTAATATTTGAAGAGCAAGTATAAATATATACACAAATATATAAAACAAAATGGAAGTGAGTGTAATGAAAAGGGAAACTATTACTGGAAAATTTGGGGCGGAAAAATTTAACAAATAAGAAACAACAAATTAATCTAGTCGGTCATCGTTCTTCAGAGCTCACTCGTAGACAAAACATATAAATATATTGTCATATCTTGTATTGCATTCATTCCTCTACACCTTTTGAAATCTTCTTGTTTATTCTAAGTCATAGAATGCGTCACCATCTTCTTGACTTTTTCTAGGTCATAGATTGCGCCATCATATCTGTAAAGTTTAGTTTTGAGAATATAATGTACACACAAATAGATGAAATTGCTTTGTGTAGTCGTGTAGGCCAACATATTTGTTGAATTGTATGAGCGGGCTTTGCTTGCTCGTATAAAATGTATATATTGGTTATTATCAATATATACGCTTTTTGTACATATGATAACGAGGAGCAATTTGGTTATTTTCATCGATTATAGAATTAATTGTGTCTATTGTTAATGCTGACATCTGAAAAGGAGAACAATCCATTTTTTTTTCATTTCTTGATGTGCCCGTACAGTGACTTCTCTGTAGTTTTAAAATGTCCGTTTTTAATAATATATATTAATAATATATTTCATTTTTACACTGAAGTGTTCAAAGATGCACTTTCATGAATAACTTAACGGTTATTTAAGACTGTATTGAAAGTTTTCAACCTATTGGCATCACATTGCATTCGATTCTCCCCTCCTACTGTGTCAATATGAATGAAACAATTGTTAATACAGTGATACATAACATCCTTAAAGTAAATTTTCCAATAGTTAAAATTGTTTTATCTTATTTTTTGGTTTGTGTGTGGGGGGGTTAGGTTAGTGTTTTGTTTTGTTTGTTTTTTTTTGTGGGGGTGTTTTTACTTGCTTGGGTCATTTCTTTTGTTCGCTACTGTAGAAAAGAGTTTAGTGGGAACTTTTGGTATTGGACCTGACTTGCTGCTTCCACAGATTCGAATTACCCTTATTTCCATTGTTTTCCAAATGTAAGAAGGAAATTCCATTCCGACAGCTTTTTTTTTTCTCCCAAGAACTGACACTTGATTGAACAGACCAATGTGTGGATGATTCTCTGAAAAGTTTCATTCAGTATCAATCAATA
The DNA here is from genome assembly GCA_903632075.3 of Acanthosepion pharaonis. Taxonomy (NCBI): domain Eukaryota; kingdom Metazoa; phylum Mollusca; class Cephalopoda; order Sepiida; family Sepiidae; genus Acanthosepion; species Acanthosepion pharaonis. Next base: position 138,953 of record CAHIKZ030000574.1, on the reverse strand, counting down.
TCCTTCCTGTTCCGATAACTTCAACTTCCTATCAATTTACCTTCAATTCATATCTTCCGTTTAATCATCATTACCATTCCATCAATAGCCCTCAACTTATAGATGCTCTCGAGCGTTATATTTCACTGAAATTTATTAGAAATAGGTATAAATCTGCCTGAAACGTACACAAAAATGAATTCTTTTTGTATGAGATAATGTAGCTAAAATCGGAAGAAATATAAATAGTGTTGTGACCAAGTAAATGGTCAAAGAAATAACAAAACCAGTGTTGCAGATATATCGTATATTAAACAGTAAGTACAACAGAAGAGTATTACACGACTAGTAAGGGTGTGTCGTTTGCGTTCAATTTATTCGACTGCTAATATTTAACAGCCCCCCCACGAAGGATGTATGTGGCACAAGGTCGAGTTTACCGTGAGTTCTCTGAGCCCGTAGGCACTGTTGTTCATGATGACGGTCGTCTTTGAGTATAGAATCCAAAGGTTAGCAGTGAATATTTTGAAGACAGTAGGAAAGCGTTGTTCAGGTTAGCAGTGGATATTTTGGTAAAAGTAGCAGAGCGTAGTTCTTCCTTCTGTTTCTCTTCGCCTGACAAGCTGGAACTGGACATTCGAATAGAGTAAACAAAATGGCCGCCTTTATACACGACGGATTGAATATTTTACGTCTTCTGATTGGTTATCCTTCTATTGGTGGACTATAAAATGAGTCAAGTCATTTGGACTGGCTCACTAGTAAATATATATACACAAAAAACTGCAACAGGCTCTGCCAAAAATATTCATTTAGAACCCGTATAAGTGTTATGAGGAAAGAAGACTTGGAAAATTTGATACTCACAGAACATATTGAAGGCGATGGTGTAGAAGGAAGCAGCAACTAACCTACATAACTTAGCTTGTGTAAGTGGATAACGCAACATGAGAATGACAATGATGCTTAGAGCTCGGAAGTTGTGGAGACTATGATCGCTTATGACCTGAAAGAACATGGCAAATATAAGAAGTGTTTTGCCTTTTGGAAAAGCCTCGTCAGGGTTTCTCTCTGTTCAAGGTAGAGAGTTCGAAAATAACGAACAATTTGTTCGACTGTTCCCTCAAGGCCTTCTCTCCTACTAATCTTATAGTAGGCGAAAGAGTCCAACATAGACTCTGTAGAGGGAGAACACCACAGCTAGTAGGAAATGCTAACGACCAAACAGTAAATTTAAAATAGTTTACGATTTTTTTTCATTTTTTATTTACCCCATTTCGCACCGTTGTCGTCACCATTCCCCTGAATTCTCACAATTGTTGTTCACGGTGACATTCAAGGATAGAATAGTACAATGGCTTTCCGGTTTCTTTTGGATGTTGATGTTACCCCGTCTCTTGTCTCAGACCTACAATACACTAGGTGGTTTGAATTCAAGGTTTTCTTCTTCTAGAGTGGCTGCCAGCTCAGGCTTTAGAGATCAGCCTGTCTTGGTATTAGCACGTAAGTCGATGCAATGAACTCCATTGGAATTCAAACTTAGCTCTCTGATTTCTCAACCTGGGCCGCTATCCATTACTCCGTGCCTCCTCTTCGGATAAGTGAACATTTCAAAAGACTTCCGAGAAGACACGCCCATTTTACTAGCAAAAATACTTCTTATATTTGCCATGTTCTTTCAGGTCATAGGCGATTATGGTCACCACAACTTCTTAGCTCTAAGCATCACTCTCATTCTCATATTGCGTTATCCATTTACATAAGATAAGTTATGTAGGATAGTTGCTGCTTCCTTCTACACCCTCGTCTTCATTATGTTCTGTGAGTATCATATTTTCCAAGTCTTCTTTCCTCATTATGTCACCCACATAACACCTTTTCTGTTCCTAAGCAAAAGGATTATTTTCGTTCCAATTTTCCTTAAAACTTTCTCGTTTCTAACGAATTACATCCATATGATTCTCAGCATCCTTTAGTAGAAACACATCTCTTTTACCTTAAATCTCTTCTTCGTCTGTGAGGAAATCTTGCAGCATTTATTGCCATATAAGGAAGATTGATATTAAATGAAAGTCGAGCCTCTTATCCTATTTTTTCGCCAGAGAAGTTTTCCCGTTTTTTGGGGTTTTTTTTATATATATTTTGTTTAGCTTTTCTAAGGCATTTCTTCCGACGCCATTAGATTAACAACTTTCAATGTCACATTTTCTATCGTCTATTCTTACATTTTCCATTTCTATAATTGCTTTATTTGGAGGTCACCAATGTGTAGCTTGTATCTTATACTCATAATTCCAAAGATATGTAAATGAGTCAAACTACAGAAGATAAGCCTCTAAAAACCTTTGGTCTTACAAGATGGTCTAGATATCTTTCGATGACATTTTCCCGAAAAAGAAAAGGGGAAACACTGATCTAAAAATATTAGAGACTATTTTTCATTTATGTGTTTATTCTTGGTGACACGAAGCAATAACGATCCATTTCTGAAGCTAATAATGAAATAAAAAAAACTTCCATTACTTCTTTCTCTATGTGCCGTATCCCTTAAAGAACTTGGCGATCATGGTTCTCCACAATGTCTTGCCAGGTGTAGCTCTTAATAACTATTGGCTTTTTGCTATCTCTCCAAAAACCTGCTCAACTATTCATTTATTCAAGTTCCTAAGATATGTTATGCGTTGCTTTCATATATCTTTCTTACCTTTTAGCTGCCCTGTGAGTATCAAATTTTCTAAGCCCTCTTTCCACATTATGCACCCTAGAAACTTCAACTGTCTCTTCCTAGTGTTAAGTATAAGTACCTCTTATGTTGTAATTGCCTCTAGAACTTCGTCGTTTCACGCATGTTCCGACCATATTATAGAAGCCGCCTTTTATAGAACCACATTTCTGTTGCTTCAAGTTTTTTCTTAGTCTGTGAGGAGATTGTTCAGCATTCACTCCTATATAGGAGGACTGATACCCATATAACAGTTCAGTAACAGCTTGTGATAAATGTAAAATGTTTTTCGATGTGCCGTGACCCATTAAAACGTATGCGATCTGTTATATAGGAAGAAAAATAGGAATAAAATTTCGCTGCCGACACTTGAGTTTGAACATAGATCGCCACTGAGCAAACAGGCGATCCCTTTATTGAATTAAGTAAGCCAAGCGACCATAGAAGAAACGCGTTAGGAAGTTGTGTGACGTCTAATTGATAGCTATTTTTAGTCTGTCCTCTACACTCTACGGATCTTCATTTCTAGTCTATCCTCTATTACTATTCTTATCACCATTTCTAGTCTATCCTCTATTACTATACGGACCGCTATTCTCTACTCTATTCACTATACTATTTCTCTATTCGGATCACTATTCGGTGGTTACTATTCGAGCGAGTATTATCGAGCAAATACTATTAGTGTGAATGATATTCAAAGGACACCAGCATTGTTCATCGGCGTACTATAGTTGTATCTGCAACTACAAAGTCTCTACTACAATGAACATTACAAAGCAATGACGTGTATTCGTTGACATTTAAAAAGTGCCAAACGAGTGTTCGTTGACATCACAAAACGATCATAGATCTCCACAACTTTCTATCCTTTTTAAACTCTGGGCAATGTTTGTATTTTTACTTTCGTTTTACTACCCCTCCCCATCCGTTTCCGGCATCAATTTACACAAATTCATTGAATAGGTTACATTCCTTTTGTTCCTCTTTCCTTCCGTATATCCTATGAGTGTCAAATTTTCCAAGTCTTCTTTCTTTATTATGTGTCCAAGAAATTTCCACTGTCTCTTTCGTCATTTTTTGTTTATATTTTTCTTTAAAACTTTTTGTCGATGACCTGTTTCGTTCATGTTATTCTCAGCATTCTCCTGATTAAGACAATGCTCCTTTCATTTTAAATATAGTGACTGACTTCTAAACTTTTATGACCTTCAGTCAGTTATGAGCCATGCGTGATACACACTTAGGTGATCATGTATCTTTCGATACATGACAGACGAGGGGGATATTTCTCGCAGCAGGTTGCCATTTCTTTCTGCGGTAGACCAGTTGCCATCCGTCCAAACTATTTACCCATAGCTGGAGAGAAGAGAGGATACATACCTTTCCCAAGAGTATTATCACGTAAGTGAATATCATGGATTCGAGTGGAATTCGAACTCGGTTCTCCGATTGCTCAATTCAAGCCGCTATCCATTACTCCACCGCGCCTCCTCCTTACATCATTCAATTCTCTACGTGTACTAAATCTATCGAGAAGTCCTTCACGCTTCATTCTTACATTACCGGATGATTGGCGCTACAGTGTTTTTATCGCCATTGTTACACTAATTTTAATAATATTATTCTTACTATTCCATTTTCATGTTAGGATGCTTCGCATGCATATTGTGTTATTGGGACGTAATCGGAGGCTAAACACTGAGGGGCTGAAAATCGAATTATCGCAAACGTTATCCCATTAAGACGACAAACGCTGAGCTGACGAATCATTAGGACAGCCTCGTTCTGACGTATGATGTCACAAAAGGCCAGACGAAATGGCCAATTCATTTAACTTCTCGCGGGGGTTCGTTTTCCCTTCAATCCACCTTAAGGTCCCAGCTTAATAAAAGTAGTCCTCCCTTAACCAAGACGCTGCCTACCTACTCAGTGTGTTAACTGGGTAGGGTCGGTGTTATCTTGTGTTAAAAACCTCAGGCCAACCGAAATAAGTCCACTCATATTGCTAATTGTATTAGAATCTTAGTTGCCATTTCCCAGTATGCCATCTTTAAAATTATCAACTACACGAATATATAGAAATGAGAAAATTCCATTAATCGGATGTCACATATTGTACATGGATGAACGCATATACATACACAGAGACACATACACGGTTCCAAAATTTACTTAAACATGTTAAATAAACTAGGTTTTTTGCAAAAAATGTGACTTAATATTGGGTTAGTCAAAAAGTCCGTTCGCTTATTAAGTAGAAAATTTACTTAAACTGAACAAATGTTTTGACAACCTAATATTTACATATCTATCTATGTATCTATATCGTTCAAATCTTTCTATCTATCTATCTGCTGATATTTATTACTATCTATCTCAATCTCACATAACTTCCTACCTGTCTCAGTTTCTTCATATCTATCTATCTATCTATCTATCTATCTATCTATCTATCTATCTATCTAAGTCTTTCAGTCTATCTTTTTCAGTTTTTTTACGTGTATCTGGCTATTGGGTTGATCAAAATGTGTATTCTATTATTATTATCGATGTCCTTCAAAGTTTTGCCAAATCTATCTATCTAGCTATCTGCTGTTTTTCCTTAGTGTCTATCTCGATCTGTCCATAACTTCCTACCTGTATCAGTTTGTTCATATCTAAGTTATTCAGTCTATCTTTTTCAGTTTGTTTACGTGTATCTGTCCATTAGATTGACCAAAATGTTTATTCGATGATTAATATCGCTTTCAAAGTTTTGCCAAATCTATCTATCTCCTGTCCTGGGTAAGACGATAAACTACGTCCAGCACCAAGGCCTCTGATCAGGAGGTTTTGAGGAACGTGAAACCACCACTTAATTGCTGGTATTCCCAGGTCCACCTTGCCTCGGAGTCCCAGCAAATAGTAAACCTCCAAATTCGGATCAAAACACTATGAAAATGCAAAATAGGTTTTAATACCAGAAATACTTTGTAAAAAAAATATTACCATCAATACATTATTTCAAGCAATACATTTTTGAAAACATAAAAATATTACCAGCATTACATTTTTGAAAAATATTACAAGCGATATATTTTTGAAGAAAAAAATATTACCAGAAATATATTTTTGAAGAAAAAATATTACCAGCATTGAAAAAAAAATGGTCGGCATGAAATAACCCATTGAAGTTGATATGATGTAAACCAAACCAAACCAAACCAAACCAAACCAAACCAATCCAAACTATCTATCTATTTATCTCAGTCTGTTATTGACTTAGCCAAAAAGTTCGTTCACTTTTTATGTAGAAAATTTACTTAATAAACCAAACAAACCAAATTGAGTATTTGGATTGCTATCCTTCTTTTATACATGTTCCCCAAGAGTCACGTCTTTCCTTTCCCCCGAATCGCTCCATCACATAGCACTAGCTGGGTCAAGCAAGGATATACAAGTAATAGAATTTTCGGGAATCATCATCCGTTCATAGCTTAATCTAACAACCGGACAATTTTGCAGTTACACGATTTGGACAACTTTGCTGTTACACCCGGTATACCTATCTATCTATCTATCTATCTATATCTATATATATATATATATATATATATATATATATATATATATATATATATATATATACTAGCAGCATGGCCCGGCGTTGCCCGTGCTTGATTCAAAAATCGTACGACTCATACAGCAATCGCTACCACTTGACTTAAAATATTTTTGCTCTTCCTTGCCTTTAAAGGAGTGCTCTTTGCTGTGCCGATGTTGCTACATGACTTACTTCTTGCCTATCTCACACTGCAAATTTTTTCTAAGCTCTATATTAAACATTAAATCTGTTACGAAAAAAGAACTAAACAAAATGAACACAAAACGATCAGCTTTAAAAAAGGGACTCGTAACTGGAAAACCGAATGAAAAAAGAATGTTAACAACAAATACTTTTTCACATCCAACCCAGTTCTGGGGAATCAGAATCAACGTTGAGTTTAAGCAAGCGAATGAGCCAATTGGAGTAAAGTGTCATGCAGATTTAAATTTTTCCCACTTGTCACGAATGCAGCTATCGATTTTTTTACATGCTAGCATGCTAGTTAACATTGGTGTCAGTCAGTTGTTGGCTCTCACGCTGGCCAATAGAATCTTCCTGCCTATTCGTGGCAGCCAGCTATAGGCTCTCACTGGCCAGTAGAAAATGGCCGCAAACTACATGAAAAGTGCCGTAAAAGCATGAAAAAATCGATTATTTCCTCGATTATCGATGGGAGTTGGGAATGGCAAAGTCGGTTTTGGCCTTCCCACTAACTTAGAGCATGTACATGTAAATTTTGGTGCAAATCCATCGAAAATTGCGGCCGTGCATTCGTTACACACACACACACACAAACACATCCTGCTTTATAGATTTATATATATATATATATATATATATATATATATATATATATATATATATATATATATATGCACACACGAACAACACACACACATATATATATATATATATATATATATATATATATATATATATATATATAGAGAGAGAGAGAGAGAGAGAGAGAGAGATCCGGAAAGTAATATTATAATGATATTTTTTTTCTCTTTTCCTTTCTCTCTCTAGTTCCATAACGCCTAAACATTAGTGAGTCGTTGACACGATGTAGTCTTTATAGCCCCTTGTAAATTTGAAGAGGGACTGCTTCTAATGTTCGATAGAAATAGTGTGCCGTCACACAGATACTTTGCCTATTAGACAAGCCATAAAGGCACTAAGTTAATTCTTTTAAAATGTACAGAGTCGCGATTCGCTGAAAGAATTTGTTCGAGTGGAACTTACTTCTCACGAATGGATTACGGAGGGAATGACGGTAGTTTGTCATAATGTGAATGGCATGGCGGATCTTGACCGTGAAGTTTAGAACTGGCGTAAACAAAGAATTCAGTTGGTCAAAGCACTTTCATTACAAATAACGATAGTGGAGTGAGAGGCTGCCCACATCCCGTCTGAGACAGAGGGGTTGCAGAGTGAATATAATTCAGCCTATACCAAGGCAGGTATGTACGTGTGATGTAATGGATAGCGGATCAATAATGAGAAATTGGAAGGCTATGTTCGAATTTCAGTCGGATTTCTTACATTCAAATAAGCACAAATATCTTTGGGAAATTAAGAATCGAAATCACCGAACCAGCTATGGACTAAATAGTTCAACTGACACTTGGAAAAAAAAATTGTTAATCATCGTTATATTTTATTCTAACATTTTCCTATGTATGAATCTCATTCATCTGTTCAGAGATATTTAACTTAAATTTAATTAACAGTAGAAATTTTAAATTGTTCGAATTTATCCTAGCATATTTAAATATAAAGATTTGCATGGCAACTATATTTCTTTAGATTTACTGTTGCCGTGATGATGTCCTTACTGAATGAAACGTTGACAACTGGATAAAAGCTTCTGCACCTCCTTTGCGAGGTGATGTTTTTTGGTTTAAAAATTCTCAAGACGCTTGAAAAAGTGGTAGTCAGAGGGTGAAAGATTTGAGCAATATGCTGGATGGGGCAAAGTCTTATATCCCAAGTCGTTGTGTTACTGCAACATATGGCTGAGAATTTTCATGAATCAGAATTAACATATGCTTGAGAATTTTCATGAATTAAAATTAAAGCTTTTTCATTAACCAGTGTCGGTAGCTTTTTGCATAAGTGAATTTCATTCAGTTGTTGGCAGCAAGCTTCAACAGTGATCTTCTGGTTACATTACCGGAAGATGTGGAGGATAACGTCAATGGCGGACCAGCAAATATTCACGATAATCTTCCGTGAGTGCAATTTCGGTAGCTAAGACCCACTTCTCATCACAAGTCACTATTTGATCCAGAAATAGATCATTCTAGTTTCGCAGATGCAGAATCGAACACATTTCAAAACGTTGAGCTCTTTTATGTTTACAGAGATCACGTGGAACGCATTTATCAGGTTTCTTCACCTTGAAATGGTACGCTATTGTTGAAATGCTAACACCCGTTATCTCAAACATTTCTCTGACACTTACAGATTGATTTTGTTCGATTAGTGATTTCAGATGTTGATTGTCAAGATGGACGTCTGATCTCCACTACTCGTATCCCAACTGCGGAACTTCATAAACCAGCCGTGTACTGTCCGATCACAATTGGCTCCTTCAAGCACATGCTTTATTAATGTTGGCAGCCAATAGAGATGCATTAAAGTTTGAATACATGCAAAAAAGTAAACGCATCTCTCAATTTTCATGTTTAAGATGAAGGTTAATAATTTTAAATTCTGAAACAGATTGATATCAAATTAACAAAGAGGAAATTTTAATTTTTAGGAATGAGCAGTAATTTTCTTTAAATAAATTTTAATAAATCATTAGAAGACAAAATGCTTATTCTAAATCTGAAATTATTTTTCAGACAACATGTTAGAAATTTTACATTAGCTTTATCAGAAGTTTCAATTTGTGACCAACTGACTAATCCTCAGGTATCGGCGGATTTTGTTTGTCGGGTGGATAACACTTCAACACCCACTGAATATATTTTATACTCTCTGTATTTAGTCTCTTATGCGCTCACACACGCACGCATGCACACACAAACATACACATTTTATTTTACTACAACCAAGGCAAATAAAGCCACTAAGGCACAATGGATTACTGAGTGTGAAAGGCTAAGTTAAAGAAAATATTTATTAGGAAGCGAGAACAATAAAAGAAGACAGTAGATAACGATTGAAATTGCATCTAAATTTTTGAAAATCAAAGTGGGCTGGAAAGTAAGAAGCCGAAACAGAGATCCATAGATGAAAAAAATAGAGTCTGTCTATATTTCTGAGATGAGGTATTATGTACAGTATTTACATTAGTCGGACTATTGTCCTCATCTTTGTCGCCATATTTGTCACAACGTTTCGGCCGTTGTACGCTCCAGCCTTCTTCAGGTGGTTGGAATTTCGAACTGAACCTTTTATTTCGATCGCTGGGGTAGACTGTTCTAGTTCCACGTGCCATGTTTGATGGATGTCAGTTATCAGTTAACTCCTGCTAATTTTCCCTCTGAAAGTTCTCCACTGCCTTAACCAGGAATTGAACTCACCTTCTTTGGGTCTGTCACTGGATCTAACCAACGCCTTTATCCACTGTGCCATGTGTCACAGTTCAATTCCTGGTTAAGGCAGTGGAGAACTTTCAGAGGGAAAATTAGCAGGAGATAACTGATAACTGACATCCATCAAACATGGCACGTGGAACTAGAACAGTCTACCCCAGCGATCGAAATAAAAGGTTCAGTTCGAAATTCCAACCACCTGAAGAAGGCCGGAGCGTACAACGGCCGAAACGTTGTGACAAATATGGCGACAAAGATGAGGACAATAGTCCGACTAATGTAAATACTGTATGAAAAAAATAGTTACAAATAACTAACCGTTACATCTAGGCAATTCCTTTGAAAAATGTTGAAACCTTTTTTTCCAATCTAGTAGCACGCTTAAATTCATAGTGTCTAGGTACCATAGAGCAAAGTTAATCAGAACAATTACCATGAAAGTATTTATAGAAAAGACACAAGGAAGCTACATTACGGCTGTGGGAAACTTACTGAAGACGGGATGCCAGGTCAGGACCAGTAACAGAGCAGATTCTTTTTTAGGTGTTATCAAGAATCTGTAATTATATAACAGGAAAATCAAATGATATGTGGCAGCAATATTCTAAGCTTGGACGGATGGTAAACTTATAAATATGTAAGATAGATTCAGGAGACAAAAATTGTCTTTAAAATTTCTAACGGCAGACCTAGCAATTGATTCAATATCATCTTTCTATTTCATCTTAGCAGAAAACGTTAGCCCAATAAGGCGCAACTTATCACTTCTTCTGGATGTTTAGCATCATCCATACTGAAGAAATGCCGAAATAAGTCTTGAATGATTAACAGAAAACAGTTTTGTCTTGGAGGCGTTAAATTTAACGATCTTTTCCTTGCCCAAATAAACGTTAGATTTTAGTTCACTTTTGAGATCAGCTACCAATTTAACATTATGGAACCAATGAAACTTACAATTGGAACGGCAGGAAATTATATGACCTCTATGATTTCATCAAATTAAAAGAAATACTGTACCTCCCAACTAAAAAAAAATTAAACATTCTATCTGGAAGATAGAAAATAATCTTTATACAAATACAATGGTGGAGTAATAGATATCGGCTTGGATTGAGGAATCGGAGAGCCAAGTTCGAATTCCAGTCGAATCCATTACATTCACTTAAGCGCTAATACCCTTGGGAAAGGTATGAATCCTCTTCTTCTCCCTCCAGCTAGGGGTAAATAGCAGGACAGACTGGGTTCTATAGCCTTGGATGGCAACTGGTCTAGGAGAAGGAAAACTCTGAATTCAAAACCTGCTGAGGGTCGTTTGGGGACCTTGTAGCACGTAATGCACCAGGTCTCTGTAATCGGCCTTTCAAAAAGTGTGGATGGTCCTGTACGAAACCTTCACCACTATAATCAAATCTCATGTGCTATACATGCGGGTTGAGGGCAGCTTGTGAATTCCAAATTCCCATGAAACTCCAATATTGGAGCCGGATCAACCCACCCCGGGTGGATGCCGTTACAAGGCAAGACAAGTAGAAATACAATGAGTTATCCAATAAAATAGCAGCGTTCACACAGGTTAAAATCATCTGGTCACATTGAAACGAAACTTACCTTGTGA
>CAHIKZ030000574.1:47500-117500 GCA_903632075.3 Acanthosepion pharaonis | reverse complement strand
CATTCAAAAGCCCTAGAAAAGTTAGGCGAAGAGAACGATATTCGTTGAGCTTAGATTCATAGTTGACAGATTATGCGAGGTTAAAAATATATATTAATATATTATACTAGACATTACCGTTTCTTGTATAGTTCAAAGAGAGTAACTCTTAATTTCCATTTGTATTAAAATTTAAGCTAGCTTTTGTGACGGACTCTTGGTTTGGCCATCATCACAATAATTAGGGAATAGTAGATGCGATAGGCATCAATAAATTACAGATGAACTCAAAATTGATCACTGCATTTAAGTATTGAATTGAATGTTTAAGCTTTCCTTTTAAAAATTCAACGATAATTCTTCTGCTGCCAATGAATTTTAAAAAAGATTTGATGTACGTAGATCCTTATTTTTCGTACAAACAATTATTTTTATTTCATGGTGACAGAACAATGGACAATTTATAAGAGAAATTAATATAGTGTAAAAATGGGAAAATAGAAATTAGAATTAGTTCTACATTCATCATTTGAAGAGTTAGAGGAACATAATAGCTCAAGTATGATGGAATCTATATGAATAAATGCGAAATTGGGGCTCAATTCTCCCACGAATTCTGAGATTAAAAATCCTCAGGGCTTACACACTAAAAGCTCAATATCTGTATTATATATTACTTGTTTCTCGACAATATCACTCTTCAATTTAAACTCTTATTTCCTTTTGTATCTAAAATTGCAGCTAGCTTAAAATTTTCATTTAAGCTAGCTCCTATGAAAGACTCCTGATTCTAGGGAGGAGTAGATGCAATAGGCACCAACAAACTACAGAGAACTCAAAATTGATCATTGTATTTAAGCACTGAATTGAATGTTCAAGTTTATCTTTTAAAAGTTCAACGATAATTCTTCTGTTGCCACTTAATTTAAAGAGAATTTGATGTACGAAGATCTTTATTATCAGTACAAACGATTCTTTTTATTTCATGGTTGACGGAACTGGGGACAATTAAACACGAATTCTGAAATTAAAATACCTCAGTTCTACTTTGTAGTGGGTATTTACTTGAAACACGTATTCAGGTTGTGGCACAAGGTCGGTTTAATGTGGGTAACCCAAGCTCGTACATGCGTGCTAAAGACAAAAATTCGGTTGCGAAGGCCTCGATGCGAGCACTGATCCCTCTCTCTGTCTCTCTCTCTCTCTATCTCTCTATCTATCTATCTATCTCTCTCTGGTGCAATGATAGGGTGCAGCCTCGGGCATCTGCTACCCAGGACTGAGCACCTCACAGTCCTCTGACGGTGCCGCAACTGAGTGCCCTCTGCCTGAAGACAGAGAAATGAAAAATAAACGTGTGAACTCTACTTTATAGTAATTTGGTATTTACTCGACCCGCGCGGAGTCGCGTTGTGACACAAGGTCGATTTAATGTGGGGAGCCCGAGCGCGTAAACCTGGGCTAAGAACAAAAATTCCCCGTCGTTTGCGCTGGCCTCGGCGCGAACGCCGCTCCCTCTCTCTAGTGCAATGAGAGGGCACGGCTTCGGGCAGCTCTTCCCCATGGGCGATACCTTTCTGTCTAATTTTTCTCTGTTGCGACTCTGTCCTTCGACGGAGCCGACCCTAGCGTACTCTGCCCAAAGACAGAGGCGCAGATAAGACATGATAAATAATGTTATAAACTACTTGAGAGAGCAATTTACACAACAAAAGCTCAATATCTGTATTATATATTATCTTCTTCTAGGAAATATAACTCTTCCGGTTTAACTAATTCCACGTTGATTTTTAAAAAAAAAGTTTATTTCTTTAATTAACTGTCTTTCATTACTGTTCTTTACTTCGTTTGAAATTTGCATTTTCCATGGCCTTCAACAAGTTGACATCTATTTGTAAAACAATCCTTAACTATAACAATCCAATTTTATGAATGAAATGATAATTTAAAATTTTTGTTTCAATGATCTCAAGTAGCGAATCTATCTTACTTTGCAAAGCGATAGCAAGCGGATGAAAACTGCTAGTATCTTATAATAGATGACAAAAAAGCCCGAAGTGGCATTGGATCTGAAAGCGATGCTTTCCTTAATCAGAAGCAGAAAATAGTGTTGAAATCTAATAACAATTCCCCTACATGGCAATGAATGCTGGACTATATTCTGACTGATGAATTTTTAGATTTGCGATGTGGTCCTACAGAAGGATATTGAGAATACCATGACTGGAACATGTAAAAAACGAACAAATTTTATGAAAAATTGAAACTAGTGATCCACAAACTTAAGATCAGAAAGTTACAGTTGAAATTCATAATGAGAAAAGTGGGCTTGGAGAATCTGACAATCACAAGGTCTAGTGAAGGTAAAAGTTAAACATCAAATAACTTACCTAAAGAGTTTGTGTAAATGAGTTGGAAACAAAGATAGTAATAGGATAAAGATTGCTTGGCGCTGCAAAAGATAGGAAGTTATGGTGAACGAGTTATGGTGAACGGTCGCAAAGAAGATAGCGTAGAGGATAAGAAGGGCAGAAAAATTTGGGTTAAATTAAAACACAAATCAGCAAGTGCTTAGATATTTGTTTCGCTCTTTGGATTATGAGAAATTTAATTGCATTGCAATTAAAGTATTTGTAATACGTCTTTTTCTACTACTTGCTAAAATGGAGATTTCGTTATGAGAAATCATTTAATTCGTTGCGGATTATTAGAATGGAGCCAATTATTTTAGCACAAACCAGTCGGTGTCTTTAAGAAACATCAATACAGCATGTTGGGAAAATGAAACTGTCCAGCCTATCCAAAACAAAATACGAAATGAATTATAGAATTGATACTTTGGGAACACAGTTATTTACTCACCTTAGATAAGTATGGTTTGGCTTTGTTTATTTTGTTTTACGGTATATCAACCTCAGTGGCTTATTTAATGCCGACAAGATATTTAGGATAGGTTCGTATGAATAGAATATGTATTCTTTGTAAGAAATAAGTTTGTAGATCAGATTTAATTAACGTATTTTTGTAAAGAGGGTTTTTGTCGAGAGTCAAATGTATTGCTGGTAATACATACATACATACATACATACATATATATATATATATATATATATATATATATATATATATATATATTAAAGTAGACATTCATAGAATAAATTAATAATGATAATGTAAATAATGGCGAATTCACTTCGCTAACAGATTAAATAGGGCAATAACTCACTGACCACTCGTTGAACGACACCATCCTTTTTTTTCATTAATTGTAAAATGGATTAGACGTTCGGTCCCTATTGCAAGTACTTTCGGTAAAAGATTTACCATCCACATGCATAGATGTTATTTTTTTCCCAATTTAAGCTAATTTCGAGTAAAATTCCAAGACGAAAATGAGTGTGATACTTGTCGAAGACGTTTTTATAATCTATTTTACAATTAATAAAAACAAGGGTCGTTTCGTTCAGCGAATGTTCAGTGAGTTAATGTTTTATTAAATATGTTAGCGAAGTGAATTCGCCATTAATTACATTAACTTTATTGACTTATTCTTTGAATGACTACTTTACAATATGAGTTAAGCTGCATTATTGAAGATAGATAGATAGATAGATAGATAGATAGATAGATAGATTATTTTTTTAATGTATTGCTGGAATCTTTACTACAAAAATCTATGTATGACCCCAGTTTTAAGGTTAATTGGGACCCTAACAAGTGCTACCACCCGGGGTTAGGGTGGACCTGGGAACAACAGCAATTAAAAGGTAATTTCACTCTCCTCAAAACCTCCCGATCAGAGGCCTTGCTGAAGGGTGTAGTTTATTGTCATACCGGGGTTGATAAGTCTGGTGCAAGGATACAAAATGAGCTAGGCACAAAGAAAATAAGTTTGTTTTTTTTTTTTCTGTTCAATTAACCAATATCATTTGACGACAATACCCAGCTCCCGTTTTGAATGAAATTCCTTTTCCTTAGCTCCCAAGTTTAACTCTGATTTAAAATTACAAATAGAGAAATTACCAATTTTCGCAGCATTACAAAATAACCGAATGGATTGAAGAGTTCGATCGTTCGTGAATTTGGTGACATGGTAGATATGTGTTCAATCCCTGGACTGAACAGTATGCAATTGGACTCTGTAGAAACGAAGTGAGCAATAACCGTCCAGTATTAAATAAGAGAGCGAAGAAATATTCCTTGACAATTGTTATCGAAACGAGAACAATCTACGTGAGTAGATTAAATAAATATTTAATTTCGAAATACCTTGAAGGTTACCTGGATAGACAAGTACCTGACAAAGACTGGGGAGAACAGTGACTAAAACGTTGTGGTAACAACATGGAAGATGGGGACACTAATCCAGATGTAAATAATTTAGAACTCTACTGCCTATAGGCTTTTAAACGTAGCCTAATTTGTCGACCCTGCACAATAGAAACAGTCTGCTCGATTAGCTTGATAAATTTTAAACACTCTGTGAATTCTGGAAAATTAGGAATTATCCAGCACAGACAGGACAAAAATATTCCTTTTTCTTTTTGTTTTTTTTTAATTTTGGTCCCCCCACCCAAGCATGACAGTAAAGACACAAGGGGTTACTGCATGTAGAAAAATTGGAAAACAAAAGCCTTACTAGGGAGCGAGAACAAAACAGAATTCAGGAGGACAGTAGATAACGATTGACATTGCATTTGAACTTTTGAAGATTAACGTTGAATGGAAACCATGGAGACAGAAGGGAGCTTCACAAGCGATAAACGGGAAACACTTAGAACAGTATTTACGACTACATCTCGTTTTTGACATCAGCCGCCAGTTTGAACTTAACGGACTGATCAGACTTACACTCCCATTTCTTTCCTTTTTTTTTGTAAAGATAAACCGTGTAAGAATGAGTCGTCTACTTACTGGAACGGTGCAAGTTGCTGACCATTTTCCCAGTAGCTTTAGCGTTGAATTGTATATATGAATTCTACTTGAGTTATAACATGAACTTGAGTACTATTAAACAATCGAAACATGAAACCTCATTGTATGTGTAACCGTCTATCGGGACTGGAGTAATTACATTTAATTTATAAGTGAAATACCCGTGAAAATTTTACGGTCTATATATTTTCTGATGAGTCTGAATTCTGAAATTTGCTGATTGTATAAACAGCATGGGATTTCCACGGCTATAATATACCCATGTAAATTCACCTGTTGCCTCTTTAAATAACTGAGCTTTAATAACTTTAGGAAAATATTGCAATAATAAATAAAGGTGCAGGTCAGTATTTAAAGAAGTAAATATACAACAATTTAAAAATCTGTGAAGCGTTTTAACAGAGGATAGAAATCTGTGACAGTGAAATCCGAAGGTGTATTGATATAGCGAAAGAATGTCTTCCAAAAGCTTAAAAAAAACATTAAGAAACAGAAAAATGTCATTAGAAACAAAGAAAACTGAACTGATTTTTAATATCAGTCATCCTATATGGCAGTGAATGCTCGACAATCTCCTCACAGATGAAGAAGAGACTTCAAGCATCGGAAATCTACAGAAGGATGTTGACGATATCATGGACTACACATGTGAGCAACGACGACGTTCTAGAGACAATAGAAACATAAACGACACTTATACTTTATAACAGGAAGCAAGTTGAAACTTCTTGGGCACGTAATGAGGGAATCCCGCTTTGAAAGTTTGCTGCCCAAAAGACAGATTAAAGGAAAGAAACAGAAGGAAGCAACCCATAACCTATCTGCCGAGCTAGAGTGCATGGGTGGCGAAACAAGGTTGAGAGATACAGCAAAAAGACAAAATTTGTTAAGAGCTACAAAGAACAGGACACTGTGGAGTGCCATGATCACCAATGTCCTGAATGGAAAGGACACATTGCAAAAGAAGAGAGTATAAATAAAAATAATCAAAATTGACAAGCTTTTCTATTTCAGGGAAGCTGATGTTGAAGGCATGAGAGTGTTATTACCTATTCAAGCTAATCGATACTCATCTAGATGCGTAACGTAGGTAATAAATAACTAAGAAACTAAGGAAATATATATATATATATATATATATATATATATATATATATATATATATATGTATGTATGTATTAAATAACTAAGAAACTAAGGAAAATGTCGAAATATAATATGAGAACAATTATTATGAGCTTTACGAGAATTCCGCGTCCAAAAAATCCTTTTCTATGTCAATGTCAAAATCTAAATATTTTAATTTTAAATATATTAATTTAAATTTTAAATATATTAATTTTATATTAGATTTTATCAAACGAATCACTCATGGTATGCGGTGGCTGAAGCATGTATGGTCCCTATGTAGTATAAGTTCACAGCCTCGCCAAGCTAGGTGTTGTTGCTGTGGTTTCAATTAAGCGATTTTACGGAGAGGATTTGTTAGCCCAACGATGAACTGGCTCTGAATTCAAAGATATCCTTCTACTCGACTTGTTGCCAACCAAGGCTATATACCCCAGTCTGTGCTGCTACTTAAACCATAGCTGGGATTGCGGAGAAAACAAGAGTAAACTTTCACAACGTTATTTCCGGGAAAATGAACCAAATGATTTCGGGCGCAATTTGAACTCGGATCGTCGATCGCACTTTCTACGCCGATAACCGCTACACCTCTTTGAAAACGACCCTTTTGTTACTGACGCCTTGGAATGCGGTGATATCCTGACCAATTCTATCTTGAAAGGTAGGCGGAAGTAGTGACAGCAGTTTAGTTAAAATATAGACATGACACATAGCAATAGGAAAGCCTTGAAAACCATACGGTTATTGGGAAATGCTTACAAAAGTCCCAGCCATGGTCTTAAGTTACAGCCAACCACTTCGCCAAACAAACTCAACAGCCGAGGTAACCCAGATTATCGTCCTGGGAGACCAAAGGTGTCTAAGATAGCAGACGTGCGCAGCTAAGATCACTTCGTCTGGACAAGTCTCTTCACAACAAATGGATCGAATGCAGCAATTAAAACCATGAAAAACAAGGCTTCTAGTCTCGGCGACATCTTTGTTGAGCTGATTAAGCACGTGGGCCAGTTACCCTCACATGGCGCCTTCAGATGTTTAATGAATGCAAGAGCTCCCACAAGATCCCAAATACATGGAGGAAAGCTAAAATAATAGCACTACTGGAGCCCGGTAAATATCCTGCCAGTCCCAAGAGCTACAAGCCCATTTACCTCCTCTGCCACACCTACAAGCTCATTGAACGCCTCATCTTAAAGTATATGGTTCCGTCCATAGATGCTAAGCTCATTCCAGAACAAGCAGGCTTCACACCTGAACCTGACACAATTAATTAAAGATGAGTTTGAGAAGGAAGAGATTGCAGGTGCTGCATTCGTCGACCTCTCTGCAGCATATTGCAGTGTCAACCTCAGGATCCCCACAAAGCTGTTTGAGACGACTGGGAACTTTCAGCTGACTCTTCTCGCCAGGAAGATGTCAAACCGAAGGTTATTTGTAGACCTCAGTGGGAAGCGAAACCGATAGCGGACACAGAAGAATCGTCTCCCCTAAGATAGTGTGCTTTTCTCCCCTAATTGCACAAATGATCAGCCCATCCACCCAGATAGCCAGAGCTTCCTCTGTGCAGCTGATCTTTGCATTGCGTACGAGAAGCAATATCTTGAAGAAGTTGTGACCTCACTCACCAGTGCTCTGGGAGGCCATATCCCACACTATGCTGTCAACCACTTTCGAGCCAATCCTGACAAGCCCCAAATCGGTGCCTTCCACTTACGGAAAAGGGAAGCTAAGTGCCGGCTCAAGATCAACAGGTACGGAAAACGGTTAGATTACACCCCCAAGCCTGCCTACCTTGGAGTCATTATGGACAGGTCTTTTGTTACAGTTTTTTGTATATATATATATATATATATATATATATATATATATATATATATATATATATAACTAGGATATTTATTCCGTTATTTACAGAATTGTGGCACAAGGCCGAAAGGGGAGGGGTAGAGGCTGGTCTTCACTAACTATCTTATACCTAGCTAATCAGATTCACGACCCATTCATACGTTACAATTAACCCATTCACCACAAGAACTTGTCCATCACCACTCAATCCTTCATGCACCATAATACCAGATTCTCACCAAGGGGACCTACCAAAACGCGCCCCAATCCATAAAAATTTGATGATACATAAAATGCTATACATAAAATTCTAATAATGATAGGATGCAAGGAAGGAGATGAACCCAATAATAACTAAAAATAAACACAACATTCAAACTAAACATAACATATGTTAGTAGGGACCGTCCAACCCTCAAAACAGAGAGGCCGCTGTATTCTGCCCAAAGGGCAGAATCAAGAAGCGCTCTCGCTAAGGGAGTGGGAAAGGATAAAATATTATGCCGGAATGGGTAATATAAAACTGACCCAGTCAAGATAAAAGAGGACCAAAACAAACTGGGGAGGTTGGGAATCTCGACTTGGACCATAACCAAAGAGCAGCCGGGATACAGGCCAGGAACAACACTTACTCACATTAACTAGGTACACTGAAGCTTGTCTAACCTAACCAAGGGGAGGGTTCCACAGGAAGCCACCCCGATGTGCTATAGGTTGACTTAAAAAAGAAAATCAAGGCTAGCCCCGGTCACACGAACCAGGCTTGCTACTTTTACCCACCTTTCGCTGAAGACTGTCGAATGCAACCGTTTTCTATCAGATCTAATCTTCATCTTGAGCTGATGCTCAAAGAATTGGATTAGATGCTGATAAGAAAGACGGTTGCCCCGCAAGACTTCCTCCATTCGCGTCGTCCAAATCACCATTCGAGCCGTGGCCATCAGCATCAGAAACACCATTCGTTTCTCCCCGAATACGGGGGCGACACATTGTCACACGCGTATGCGCGATCCATGGACACTAGCTGTTCGGGAGCGAGACGAGCCGTCAGCTCGCCGACATGGTCCCATAAGGGGCGGACCCGGGGCAATGGTAGAAGGCGTGCGCAGCCGTTTCTTCTAAACCAAGACCACACCGTTCACAGTCTGGCAAATCCGCCAAACACCATATGAAAGCCTTTGTCATTGAGAGGCAGCCGATTCCGAGCCAATCGCCAGGTAAGCGAAAACTCAGGGTTACTGAGGTAATCCGCCGCTGGCGCCCAAGACCAATAGGAGCGATACTCCTCCTCCGACAAGCCGAGCGTATCACGTAGTTTATCCTTCGCGCGACCCTCCACTAAACCACGATAGAAGACCTTCCTAGGCCGTGAAAGGTCACTGGACCGGGGAATGGCCCTCAAGGCCAACCGACACTCGTGGATGAAATCCGACTCATCCCGGAGCCTACAACGGCGCTCGGCCCTCGAGATGGGGGGACTGATAGTAAGGCTAGGAAGGCGTCCCTAACAATCCCCTCCAGAATCGGATCTCCCTAGTCAATGCGCGGCGTAGGAAAGCCAACCCAGAGGCACGGATGTGACTCATAAGGTGCGGCATTCCCAGCCCCCCATGACACGGACGTTTGGTGCAGACTCGTCTGTCGACCCCCTGTTCACGCGTCCCCTCCATAAAATGGAGGATAGCGATCGCTCGAGCACCTTCCTGCGGTCTTTACAGAGAGGAAGTACGGACAACCGATAAAGAATCAGGGGAAAATGTATGTAACACACCCTCCGCCCTGCCCTTCACGGACAACCGCCGTCGATTCCAAGTCTGACCGGCAGAATCGACCTTGCACGTACTTCAGACCAATTCTTCTCCAGCTGGAGGTCGGGCCCAAACCACACTCCAAGAATGCGGACAGGACCGTCCGTCCAACCGAAGCGGCCCGGAAGATCGACCCCTTCCAGGCACCTAACCGCAAGCCGGACGACTTGTCGCGGTTTATCTTGGCCCCTGTCACCTTCTCGTACCGATCAAGCGCCTTCTGTACCGCCTCAATGTCGCTGCGGGACGACACGAAAGCAGATACGTCATCGGCGTACGCGGAAACCCTGGCTCGAGACCCTCCAGGCACGGCAATTCCACGTAGGGCCGGACTGCCGGTCTCGTCCTTCAGCCGACGAAGGAGAGGCTCCAACGCCAAAGCATAAAGGAGAGGCGACAGCGGACAACCCTGACGAACCGACCTAGACAGCACGAAAGCGTCCGACAACCTTCCGTTCACCTGTATATATATATATAACTAGTGAGTTAACTCAAATGACTTGACTCACTTTATAGTCCACCAATAGAAGGTTAACCAATCAGAAGACGTAGAACATTCAATCCGTCGTGTATAAAGGCGGCCATTTTGTTAACTCTACCCGAATGTCCAGTCCAGCTTGTCAGGCGAAGAGAAACAGAAGGAAGAACTACGCTCTGCTACTTTTACCAAAATATCCACTGCTAACCTGAAGAATGCTTTGAAACTGTCTTCGAAATATTCACTGCTAACCTCTGGATTCTATACTCGAAGACGATCGTCATGATGAATAATATCTTTTACCTACAAGAAGCACATTGCAAAGACTAAAGCCAGGGTCGGATAAAGAAACAACATCCAAAAGAAGCTGGCTAACACTAAATTGGGTGCCGAGGCCAGTAGAGTCCGCACCACAACCTTTTCCCTTTGCAGATCAATCACTAGGTGTCTCAAGCCAAGCAAAGTAGATGACCTCTACTTTCTTAGTGTCATTGCCCTATCCGCTTTCCATAAGGACAGTCCGCTCCCAGCTTGAGAAGTTAAAGCCGGAAATTGACCTTCATCATCCACTCCATGGCTGTGAACCAATTACAAAGAGGCTCAAATATACACACAGCTTTCTACATTCAATCGAACCGTTTAACAACAGAGCTCATAGTTAGCGTCTGTCCCTGTGGTGCAGTCATCGTAACAACGTAGAACACAGTCTCTCTCTCTCTCTCTCTCTCTCTTTCTCTCTATCTATCTATCTCTCTCTCTCTCTCTCTCTCTCTCTGACATAGGGAATCACTCCCCACTGTCTCCAGTGATGCCTGGTCTTTCTGCTCCTGTCTGAATGACCTCCGAACAGCTGTTGGTCGCTGTAGAGCCAACCTTCAGAAATGCGGATATGCCACGGATGATGATCCCAATGGCTAATACGGACAATTACAAACTGGGTACCTTCTTGTTTGCTCCAATGTTAAAGATTCATGCATACTTAATGACCTTGAAACTATAAAAAGTAAGACTGTCTGTGCAGAAATGGATGGGTGAAGTGTAGTGACTCAATAATAATAAGACCGTTACACCTTACGCACATGCAAAACAAGACATGCCCATTATAAATATTCCTTTCGCAGCACTTAACAAACTAAGAATAAGAGAAAAGAGTGCGAAAGAGATACTGCAAATAGCTGCAAATAGCTGCAAATAGCTGCAAAACCAAAACAGCAACCTAAATGATGGAGTTATCGACTTAGGTAGCCTCATCAGATCAAGACCTTCATGTGAATGCTCTGTATGGCACCAAACACGTTTAAAAAATATTTAAAATGTCAGCTGTATACAACCGCTTTACAAGATCAATGTTAAAAAAATGGTTTGGGATTGAATGAAGACTGACGGTCTTGCAAAAGATCCTTTTTCTTTGAACATTGTGGACTGGTGACACAGATTCACGAAGAACTGTAATAAATAACAGAAACGACGTCACGTGAGGACTACCAACAACAGCGACAACTAAAATGGATAGCAGAAGTAAAATCCGAGTGGATACTTCCCCGATCACTACAATTAACTTTTTTCAAGTGTATGGTCAATCATTACATACATACATACCCTCATAATATGCACTTTCGTCTCCTTCTTGCGTCTATATAACATCACTAAGTAACCTTATTGGCCCTAGTGTCATGTATTGTGTGAATGGTAATGTTAATGGTAATATTAAGCGTTTCCCTATAAATTAATTGATCAAGCAGCCAGAACTGTTTTAGGTTGTAATTTATAAAATCTTTCCTTTGAAATAATTTTTTCAGGAAAGCAAGTTTCTCAAGTCCAGTTGCTGTTATTGCTCTTTCTACTATTTCTTCCGCAACTTTTATTTGAATAGTTTGAAATGTTAACATCTTGATTACGTCATTGATTTCTCTTCGTGTAATATGTGCTATTCATTTTAATTCTTGCTGCTGTTGGTAGTCCTGAAATGATGCGGTTTGCGTTATTTGGTGAACAATTGTATAAAAAATCATACATTAACGAAATAGTACGTTCTATGAATTCGTCAACGGACGCAATTAACAGACTTTACATTTTATTCATTACTCAAATCCGACTATAAGAGACTACTTTGTTCGTAGACAGACCAAGTACAAATATTTAGACGTTTTTACCTGAGCTCGAAAGGCCACCTGAATTTCAGGTGGGAAACACGGATTCATCTTACAAGGTAGGAGGCCACTAATAACCCTGATAAAAAAAAAAAACATTCTTTTTCTCTTGGGCAAATATTCGAGAGAGTGAACAAAATGGTAGATCTGTAAGCGAACTGACCAGACAGCATGAATCGAGTCTAACGGAAGTTATTATCAGAAAAGAAGTCTTTGAAGCTGCCTGGTGTTTTCTTCCTCCAAAGTCACATTTTTAATATCACTGTAAGTTCAAGACGAATAGCGTTTCACTAAGGCGAAAGAAAAGGTCAGACAGCTTAGGAATATTCTCCAAGTTTCCGAAAAGAAATAATAAGGTATTCATTTTAACGTGAATATATATATATATATATATATATATATATATATATATATATATATATATATATATATATATATATATAGGGGGGGTCGAGATAGACAATGAAAAAACAAAACGTAGAAAAACCCGTGCTCATTACTATAGAAAATAACAGAAAATTTGGCAAGATGATAAAAAGAAAATAGTTTCAAGCTGAAGAACTTGCTGAAAAGTAAAAAAAAAAAAGGAATTCAAAACAATGTAGTTATTGAGAAGGTATTTTATCAAGCTGTTTTTTTATTTATTTTTATTTATTTCTTTTTAAGAATCTTTACACAGTTTCACGCTGTTCCAATAAATAAAAAATATAAATAAAAAAATATATAAAAATATGTATAAAAAAATATATATAAAATATATATAAAAATATATATAAAAATATATATAAAAAAATATGTATAAAAATATATATAAAAAATATATAAAAAATATATATAAAAATATATATAAAAATATATTTAAAAATATATATAAAATATATATAAAAAATATATATAAAATATATATAAAAAATATATATAAAAATATATTTAAAATATATATAAAAAAATATATATAAAATATATATATATAAAAATATATATAAAAAATATATATAAAATATATATATAAAATATATATAAAAAATATATATAAAATATATATAAAAAAATATATATAAAAAATATATAAACAAAATATATAAAAATATATATAAAAAATATATATAAAAAATATATATAAAAATTGCTGCTAGAACGTTTTTTCTATTTAAAACTTTAACCCATATATTTTGAGGCTAAATTAAAAGTTTTAAATTTTTCACGCCACATGAACAAATCAAACTCTTGAACAAACTTACCTGCTTAATATTTTCATAGCATAAGTGTTTCAGTGTTTAAAAATTGCTAAGTTATTACATAGAACCAAAATACTTTATTTATTTTAAAAAAAATGAAGCAGGGTAAAGCTTTGTAACACTAACACTATTGAGTTTAAAATGGCTGCAATTATAGTATTTTAACATTCAGGGTTCATTCTCTTGAGTTCACCCCAAGCAAGGCAGTACAGATACTAAAACACAATCGGTTATTCGATGTGGAAAACTTAGAAAATACAAACATTATTATGAATCTGGAACTAAGAAATAGTACTCAGAAGGAGAGTAGATAAAACGACTAGCATTGAATTTTAATTTTGGAAATATTAAAGTTGACTGGAAAGTATAGAGTCGGAAGAGAGTTCCACTAGCCAGAATTTCAAGAAAAGAAACCGTTTGCATTTACGATTACATCATTTGTCACTAGTCTACTACTGCGCTTTAATTTAAAAAGTCCACGAACCATAGCAAACAGCTCATCCGAAAAATGACCATGAAAGTATTTATACATAACACACATGGAAGCAACTTTACGGAGGTGGGCAAGTGACCAATAATATTGCTTATATTTCATTGAATTTTTTCAAGGAGCTCTCGATAATTAGTAGAAGCCTCGGATCCGATGTGCACCAATATTCTAAGAATGGCCAAATGGTAGACTTATAGATGTGTATGATAGCTTCTGGAGAGAAAAATTGACTAGTACAACACAATGAACCAACATTCTTAGCAGCTGACCTGCCAATGTATTCAATAGAGTCTTTCCAATTTTAAAAATTACGAAAAATATAAAGCAGGGTATAGACTTTAATAAACTGCTCTCTATTAATCATCTGAAAGACACGTCTCTGTCTTGTACTAGAATGGCTTATACTAACCTCTGACGTTCTCGGTTGATATACGTGGAAGTTGAAATATCTGGTACGCATAATGAAGAAAGAGGGCATGGAAAATTAGATACTCAAAAGATGTTAATCATGGCTTTCAGAAAATTTCTGCGACCACATCACCTCTTAAAACTGGACATCTAACTCCTCAGACTGTAACACACTTGACAATTATGTGTGTGGCGCAATTGTAACACCAAAGATGAACTGAAGGCAAGGATTATGGGATTATGGCAGCATTCATCAACTTACACATGGAGTTTTTTTTTTTTTGTTTTTGTTTTTTAAGCATTTCACCCCAAGCAAGGCGGGAAGCCACTAGGACGCAAGGGGTTACAGAAAATTTAGAGAAAGATCAGATAGGAGTGATAGAAGAAAGGATGAGGAGAAGGATAGTGGATAGATCAAGCCAACTGGAGATGTCGATTGACATTACATTTGAATAGCTGGAGATTATAGCTCTCAGGGAAACTGTAATAAGGAAGAGAGTTCCACAAGCGAGAGGTGCGAGGTATGAAGCTATTGGAGTAGAAGAGATGGCTACATTTAAGAGTTTCGACAGTGAAGGGGTGAGAGCGGGATGCCAGCCTCGTAGGGCGCTTGAATTCATGAAACCCGGGAACCAGTGAAAGCAGCTCATCGGAGCAGTTGGTATTAAAACCTATTTTTACACTTTCATAGTATTTTGACCCAAGTTTTGGAGGGGTTAATTATTTGTCCATAGCTGAGACCCTAACAGGTGCTATCACTCCGGGTCAGGGTGGACATGGGAACAATAGTAATTAAGAGGTGGTTCCACGCTCCTCAAAACCTCTTGATTAGACGCCTTGCTGTTGGGCGTAGTTTATTGAATGCAGCTCGTCCAGAAGAGATGCAGGAGATTCCGAAGTCGTCTGGGGGGGTGTTTTAAATCAATGGTGATTTTATTGAATAAATGTAATCTTTCGTATTTCAAGATTATTTTTTTTTGTGTGTAATTTTGTAAAATATATCTGATAAAATAAGATGTCAGTGTTATGTTCATTTTTGCGTAATTTAGACAAGAATCTATGCATCGCACTTCTCTATACGAAGGGGTGATAAAATGTCCGTGCAATAATGAATCTCTACTCAAAAATGTCTACCCTCTAAAATAAAGAAAAAACACCCATTAAAACCTTTTATAATTTTTTCTGTTGAATCTCCAGACTATAAACGTCGATATTTTTATTTTCATTTTTAATAAATTGAGAATACCCTTCCCTTCATTAGATGTAAATTTAATTAATGATGAAAAGTCAGAGTAAAAAAGAATTCCTTCCACATTACGAGTGTTTGGAAGGGTTGAAGTGGTGTAATGTGTATTTTTCAGTGCACCCTCGTCGCTAACGAATGTGACACGAGTTCAGATTAAAGTGTGTTTCGCGGCAATAACGTGGAAAAATAGCTGAAGCCTTCTCAGTACTTCCCCTTTTGGAGTGGCATCAGGCACTTCCAGGTGGTGTAATCAGGATCGTTATTAATTGCTGCAGACCTACAAGATTGTGCCCCAACTGGTGCTACGCTTAGTAAATTATCAAATTACAATTTTTGGAAGTGGCTCACATCGATAACTTTCCACCTCCTCTTAAAGTTAAAGAAAAACTAAAAACCGTTAGTAGAACCAATGGACAACTTGCCAAAACCTAAAATTTCATCCAGATAGAGGTACAAATAAAAAAGTGAAAACAGAAAAAGAAGGAGAAAAAAAGACTGCAAGCAAACTTACCTGCTCAGCCAAGTGCTCGAACATATTATATAAAAATAATTAACTTAATAATTAAGTTATTCTTATTCTTATTCTTATTCTTATTATTATTATTATTATTATTATTATTATATCGCCATTGTTATTATCATTTATAACAGCTTGCTCTGCGAGTTTACTTTGATTCTTGAGTCAAATGTGAAAAAACATTCTTTCAACGAATCATTTCAGTTGGTCAATAGTTTTAAGATTGCTAGAATTACCGAGATAACAGATTACTTAACATATACTAATTCCATTTTTATTAATATGAATTACTAAGTCCATTTTTAGTAATATGAATTACTAAGTCCATTTTTAGTAATATGAATTACTAAGTCCATTTTTAGTAATATGAAATACTAAGTCCATTTGTAGTAATATGAATTACTAAGTCCATTTTTAGTAATATGAAATACTAAGTCCATTTTTAGTAATATGATTTACTAAGTCCATTTTTAGTAATATGAAATACTAAGTCCATTTTTAGTAATATGAATTACTAAGTCCATTTTTAGTAATATGAAATACTAAGTCCATTTTTAGTAATATGAAATACTAAGTCCATTTTTAGTAATATGAAATACTAAGTCCATTTTTAGTAATATGAATTACTAAGTCCATTTTTAGTAATATGAATTACTAAGTCCATTACTTGAATCATGAAATTTGTGGAGCAAAGTCGGAAATTAACAGCAAGACGGTCGAACACCAAATGACAAATAATTACTTTCTGCATCGGAGGATTCATCATTCCGGTTAATAAATTAATCATTTGAAAATAAATATTTAACATAAATGACAACAATAAAAACATGCTTCGTGATCCCTTTGAAGAGTATTTAAAAAAAAAAAGTCCTTAGACGAGCAAAGACAGTAAGGCGAAGGAGTGTCAACATGCTGCAAAAGATTCACGACACTACGACTTAACAGATATTCCCTTACTCATTCGTCTGTCTTCAACACCAAGCTACGTGATATTTACACTTTCTTCCCCAAGCTACTGCACACGTACACACCTATCCTCACTTTCGCCCCTGCCTTCTTTTTCTCACGCATACACACGAAGAAACCACATTTCTTTTCATATTAACAAATAAGGAGCCTTAACACAAGAAATTTAACACTTATACACGCTGAAAAAAAATTATATTTTTATATTTAGATACATTTCCCGCCTTTTTCTTTGTTGTGGGTTGATACAAATTGAAGGGACGAACATTCTCAATTCTTTGATACGAATAAAATAATTTAAAAAAGTCAATTATGTGCCATGCATGATACACGGTTAAGCGATCATATATCTTTCGATACATGACTGACGAGGCAATTTTTCCCGCGGTAGGTTGCCATTTCTTTTTGCGGTGGACCAGTTGTCATCCAAGGCTATAGAATTAGTCTGTCCTGCTATTTACACAGGAGCACGGAGAAGAAGTGTATTCATACCTTTCCCAAGTGTATTGTCACGTAAGTGAATGGATGCGACTGAAATTCGAACTCGGCTCTCCGATTCCTCAATCCGAGCCGCTATCCATTATTCCACCATATCTACATTTAAAATCCGTTCATTAAAGAAAAAAAACTAGAAAAAGATTTTTAATGATCTTTTTTAACCTTTTTGTTATTATAAACTTTATTTTAGTGGGTACACATGTTCGAATAAATATCCGATGTTCATCTTTTCTGTAAATCATTTTTTTTCTCTTAGAATCCTTCATACTCAGTAAAACCTTATCATATTTGCTTAATCGCTTTGTTTGGGGGAATGTTTTTAAAATCATTTAAACAGAAAAAAAAACATGTATCGTTTTGGTAATATAGATTTTTTGTATCGTTTTTGGTAATATAGATTTTGTTTCGTTCAAATAATGTTCGTCGAATTAAACCAGATTACAGGAAAATATATGTAAAGTTAATTTTTTCCAAATAGTAATTGAATAACTAGCTATACAAAGGACCAAGTGACCTAGTTTCATTTATCTCAATGAATCTTCCCAAAGATCTTAAAAACCTTTTTTCCTCAATAGGAATAGATAGATTCCCCCCACCCCTTAGCCCGTTATGTTATCACTTGTTTCTTTTATAGGATTGGGTTCCCAGTCCCTTCTAAAATCTACTTCAACTCTATACTTCTAACGTCTCCGCTTGAAAACTAAAATTTTATTTACTAATTAATTTTTTTCTCCGCAATAGGAGTAGATAGGTTCGCCTATCGTCCGCTTCACACCCTTCCCGGGTCTTTTGAACATGAGCAGTGGTTTATCCCTTGTTTCCTGATTACATCCCCGGTTCCTTCTAAAGTCAAACAGTAATGTTTGCAAGCGAATATCATGATCAGTTACGAGTGTCGTATGTTGAATATGGATGATCCACTTTGGAGATCTAGTACCAGACCAAGCTAAATATTTTAATTTAAAAAGACCTATCGTCCGGTTTACACTCCTCCCCGCTATTTTGAACCAGAGTATAGGCTTATCCCCCTTTAGAATTAGGTTTTTGGTTTCTACTAGTCTTTTGACCACTCACAGTAACTCCTTATAGCTTAGTGGCATTATCGTCTTGCTTTGCTTAAGGTGAATAATTTTTTTTTAAATTAAAAAAAAAACGAAATATAATTCTGTCATTTTATAGCAATTATTGTTTCAGAGTATTTACTTTGCTGAAAACTCTACCATGTACTTACTGAAATTATTAGAAACTTTATTCTTGGTGACACTGAGTGTAATTCATTCCGTTTTTATTGGTGGGGGTATTTAAAGCCGATTCATATTTTGGATTTTAATAGATTGCTTACATTACAGACTCCGCTCAACGTTGCATAGCTTCGGTGGTCGATGGAGAACCGGTTATTTCAGAGTGATTTGACTTTATGCTTTTTTTATTTACTACTTTTAATCGTATCAGATTCTTCTTCTTATTATTAATATTTCGTTGTCATTTTTAATATTATTATTATTATTAAAATAATTATAATTTTTATTATAAATATAGTCGACATCACCTTCACAGCTTTTTCATAACAACAGTGTAGCGACACCATTCGTGTCGTCAGGTTATTTACCGCCATAAGACGTTGTCGGCTGACATTCCTCAATACCGATTAATTTCATCACGTGATACAGCCATTAAACTATATCCCTCTTCTCTCTCTAACGCTTTCTTTTTCACGATGTGAAGCTGTGTTCCGGAAAGCCAACTGCCCGTTCGTTTTGTTTCATCCCCAACTCAAAGAAATTTCACTAAAAGTGATTTTTTTTTCTTATTCTTCTGCTGTTTGCGATGTTGAAGCTTTACAAGTCAATGGCATTTTGTAGCCTGTTATTTATGCATGGATCTAAGTTCGCTGTTCCACCAGAAAAACAGAGGATATGTGCATGCTTCGTGTGGGGCCACTCTGCTATATATATATATATATATATATATATATATATATATATATATATATATATATATAAAATTCATGAATCATTCATACAAAAAAACAAATATAGAGGTTAATGATTTAAATGGCGAGAATACATCTTCGCAAACAATATCAATAAGATACACCAACCCCGAACCTGTATATGAATAATATGATCCCTGTTTATAAATTCCAGTTGATATTGTTTGCGAAGATGTATTCTCGCCATTTAAATCATTAACCTCTATATGTGTTTTTTTTTGTGAATGATTCATGAATTTATAAATTAAAATTGCACATATAATTGAAATATATATATATATATATATATATATATATATATATATATATATATATGCCCGATGCTCACACGTTTCCGTTGCGAATGGGAAGAAACTCAAACGTATTGGTCAACCTGTTTCTTCAAATCTTACCAAATGCCAAAATACGAGGCACGCCAGAAAGTCCTGGCTCACTTAGGAAGCGAAAAAAAAACAACAAATCTTGATCTCTGTCTGGTGGAATTTCCAAGGAATACTGCATTTCGAGCTTGTTCCACACGGTTGCGACATCAACGCTAAACTGTATTACCAACAGCTAAACGACAAACTAAATAAGGGGCATCATGCTTTGGTCAATCGAGGACGGGCTTTGTTTCAGTAAGACAATGCGAGGCCACACACTGCCAGGTGGCCTAAGGAGAAGTTCAAACAGATGGACGGTTTTGAGACTCTTCCACATCCACCATTCAGTCCCGATGTTGCTCCGAGTGGCTAGGACCTATTCTGCTCAATGGCCCACCTCTTCCACGACCAGTGATTCAAGACTTTTGATGAAGTGAAGGAAGCTTGTTTACAGTTTGTTTTTTATTCAGAGCCAGCAGGCTGGTATCTGACACACATTCGGATGCTGGATGATCTCTGACAGAATATTATCGAGAATGATGGACTTTATTTTGAAGAATAAATGTTGATGTTGCATCATAAAACGTTGTTGTTTTCTTTCCGCTTCCTAAATGAGTGAGGACTTTCTGATCAACCTAATACAAGAATTTGATCAGTAATCACGTCTTCGAGGATTAGAGAATATTTTAACGTGATATTGTATATAAGTTGGAACAGCTTTATTGTTGATGAATTTATGATTGTTTTTTTTTGTTTGTTTTTTTTATCTCAAAGACTTCATCTCGGACCAGAATAAACGCTACATATATTTTCAAACCATTTTCCCATCGCCGTGAAGCTGCCTCGCTGTGTGTATTTTATAAATATTTTCATGGCAACTGTTCGGTTGTCTCTGCCATGGTACCTAGACTTGATGATTTTTTTTTTTTTAATAGACTGACGACGTGGTCTCATTAATTGAAAGTTGAGTTGGCTAGACGTAACCATTACTGTGACATTTTCTTCTCTAACACATCTCGCTTTGTGGACCTACCTTGTGATGCTTTCCAATCAACTTTAAACCTTCAAAAACTGAAATGCAACGTCAATCGTTATCAACTGTCTTCCTGATTACTCTTCGTTGGGTCCCGTCCTTAGTAATGTTTCTGTTTTCTAATTCTTCAACACCCAGTAACCCTTTGTGTCTTACTGGCATAACTACCTAAGCTGAGGTGAACACCGTTCTTACATTGAGCTCTCTCAGGATCTATATCTTCTTTGGAATTATCCATACGGATTACGAAATAATATTTTCTCATATATATATATATATATATATATATATATATATATATATATAATTATTTATTTAAAAATATGATTCCAACTCGCGACATAAGAGGTCTCATGTTTCAAAACAAGAAGCGAAAACTTCAATATAATTATTTGAATTAAACTGAATTAAAGTAAGCTCTGTTCCATCTTCAAGCGAAATTATATTTATGCTCTACTTTTGTATCGAGCACTATTTTTAAAAATAATAACAAAAATACTAAAGAACTTTGGATTATTTACCTAACGAGTTCTTTCCTATTTTCTATATATTTTTCACACACACACATATATATATAACGTCATCCACAGACAGACTGTTTCGCTGTTTACAGCTCATCAGTGTGGTTAGACATCCGGTTGCCTCTAGCTAGGATCGAAACTCGACTGAATTGGTGTCAGTCAGAGCTTCTAACCACTAAGCCGTCGGCGCACGGTAGGGATGAAGGTGGATTTTTAGCATATTTATTTTTAGAAACATGCCCAGTGACTGACGGTGACTCAATTCGCTTTCGTGAAGAGTCACGCTATATAGCTATAATAGTCACTGTTTACCGACCCACACTCACCCCAGAGTGCTCAACTGAAATTAATTTCAGGAGCAGATATAACGTCATCCACAGACAGACTGTTTCGCTGTTTACAGCTCATCAGTGTGGCTAGACATCCGGTTGCCTCTAGCTAGGATCGAAACTCGACTGAATTGGTGTCAGTCAGACTTCTAACCACTAATATATATATATATATATATATATATATATATATATATATATATATATATATATATATATATATATATGGAGCAACAGATCATTATTCAAACATATTGTTAAATATAACAGAAAACGAATGTCTATTATGTTTGATCATGAGCCGTTCCAAGCTTCGTATATTTTCGGGAGAAAATAAAGACAAAACTGTTCAACATTAGGATATTTTTTATTATCCGGATTCTTGATCTAAGCTTTCGGCTCACATGAGCCATCATCGGAGTGGTTATATGGTCATTACAACACAGATGTTCACCATCAAAGATGATATCGTGTTATGTTTACATAGAAGTTTGCTATGCGACGAGAACGGGCGCGGAATAGGAGACGCAAGTTATAAAGTCGTAATGCATATCTATGACGCCGTACATAACCACGTGAGAGAAAGAAATTACATTTCAAACCAGTCACGACATATTACAAAACAAACCTTCAGCCCAATACAACTGTTGGAAACCATTTTACAATAGACTAACAGCATGGTTTCATAGTAGAAATGTAGCATTCAGCTACACGAGATCATCAAAAATACTCACTCAGTGCTTAGTCCTGGGTATGACGATAAACTACATCCGGCAGCAATGTATCTGATCGGAAGATATTTTGAGGATCGTGGAACTACCTCTTAACTGCTGTTCTTCACAGGTCTACCCTGGCCCAGAGTGATAACACCTGTTAGAGTCCCAACTATGAACAAATAATGAACACCCCTAAACAAAACAAAACACTACGAAAATATAAAAATACGTTTTTATACTAAAAAGTATCAGCAATACATATTTATATAAAGAACTAGCAGCATGACCCGGCGTTGCTCGTGCTTGATTCAAAAATCAACAAACACGTACAGCAATCGCTATCACTTGACTTAAAATATTTTTTACCCTTCCTTGCTTTTAAAAGAGTGCCCTTTGCCGTGTTGATGTTGCTACATGCCTTACTTCTTGCCTATCTCACACGAAAACAGTACTAAACAAAATGAACACAAAACGATCAGCTTTAAAAAAAGTAACTGGAAAAACCGAATAAAAAAGAATGTTAACAAAAAATAATTTTTCACACACAACCCAGTTCTGCGGAATCACAATCAACGTTGAGTTTAAGCAAGCGAGTGAGCCAATTGGAGTAAAGTGTCATGCAGATTTAAATTTTTCCTACTTGTGACGAATGCAGATATCGATTTTTTTTTGCATGCTAGCATGCTAGTTAACATTCGTGTCAGTTTGCTGTTGGCTCTCACGCTGGCCAATAGAATCTTCCTGCCTATTCGGGGTAGCCAGCTATAGGCTCTCACTCTGGCCAGTACAAAATGGCCGCAAACTACATGAAAACTGCTGTAGAAGCATGAAAAAATCTATTATTTCCACTATCGATGGGAGTTGGGAAATGCAAAGTCGGTCTTGGCCTTTTCGCTAACTTGGAGCATGTGCTTGTAAATTTTGGTGCAAATCCGTCAAAAATTGCGGCCGTGCATTCGTTACACACACACACACACGCAAACATCCTACCTTTTATAGATAGAGATGCCAATAGTACGTATTTATAGTAAAATTACCAACAATACATTTTTATAGTAAAATTACCAACAATATATATTCTTAGTAAAATTACCAACAATACATATTCTTAGTTAAATGACCAGAAATACATTTTACAGATGAATTACCAACAATAAATTTTATAGAAAAATGACCAACAAAACCTTTTATCTTTAGTTGAAGGCATGCATCTCCGTGCAAAATAGAGCTTGATATGCTGCAAAAAATTAAGCAGTGTTCAGTATGTATGTTGCTTTGTTCTGTAATATGTTTTTAATCATTTCACCCCACGTAAGGGAATAAAGCCTCTAAGGCGCAAGAGTGTGTTAGAAAATACGAGAATAAACATTATTAAGGAAAGATAGCAATAAAAGGATAGGAATTATGTAGACAAAAGATAACAGCTGACATTGCATATACATTTTTGAAGGTCAAAGTTGACTGGAAAGCAAGAAACTAAAAGAGAGGTCCGCATGCGAGAACGTTAACATAGAACTTACAGTTAATATAACCTTTTTAATGATGTATTACGAATATATGAATTTTATATATATATATTTTTTAATGTTAACTGTCTTCCAAAACTAACTTAGTAATTAATTTTTTCTAGTACGGCCTTTTCCTATCTGTCCCTCTGTACGCTAGCAATCAAAACTCTCAACAAACCCCTGTCCTTTGAAGCTCCTAGTAAATTGTATCTTTTCGCTATCATTCCTAAACCTTATTCTGCCATCCATTTACACAAGCTTGTTAGTTAGGTTATGTGATGTTTTCTTCTGGACTTCCCTCCTTCAACCTCTTATGCGAGTGTCAAATTTTCCAAACCTCCTTTCCTTATCATGTGCTTGGGACAGTCTCTTCTTGATGTTATGTCTGGATGTCCTTTTTGTTTCCATTTTCTCTAAATTTTCGTCGTTGCTAACCAGTTCAGTCTATGATATTCTCAGCTTCCTTCTGTAGAACCACATTTCTCTTGCCTTAAGCCACTTCTTTATCTTTGAGAAGAATGTCCCGCATTCACTGCCATATAAAAGGATTGACATTACGTTACAGTTCAGTACTCTTTTCTTGGTTTCTAATGAAATTTTTGTTTATTAATGCCTTGCTTAGCTTTCGGAAGGCATATTTCACTATTCCGATATGCATTTGAATTTCAGTGTCACACTTTCCGTTCAGTGCTAAAACACTTCCCGGGTATATAAAATTTGCAAATTGTTTGATTTCGATATCTCCAATTTGTATTTTGCATATTAGCGCTGTTCCGTTCGCTAACAACCATACACGCCTTCTTTTTATCAGACCAAATTTAGCTTTCCTCCAGGGGTAGAGTAGAGAGGCTCCCAATGGTGATTTGCACAACAATGCACTAAGTATCTCAATAAATTGAAGCAAGGTTATTAATTAACGTTTAGCTGTCTGCATTATAATTACTGCCATTTCCACTGCGTTATTTTTCAATGCCTCTCAATTGACGTAACCAGTAAACTTATTGTTAATTTCACTCAAAAGTTACTGTTGCCATGGCAGGATATGATAGCACAACTATGAAATTCAAATAAATTCAATTTCAGGAATCAATCATATGCAGAGTTAACATGCTCTATAGAGGCATAATATCAGAGAATTAATTTGCGGCTTCCTAGAAAATCAACATGTCCCCAATTCGTAGCGTGAATCTAGGGATGTTCCTTTTGCTGACAGCAATACATTCTGTCTTTTTACATTTGATATTTAGTCCTTTCTTCTTCTTTTCAGGAGTTCCTGTCGTTTCCTTTCTGTCTATGAATATTCTAATCAAATATCTTTAATATATAATGATCTTATTTACTCTGTCCATTCCTGTGTAAGTACTTTATGCATTCATTGTAATTTCAAATCTCTAATCCACTAAATATTAAGATAATGTAATATTGATAGGGTAGTTTTATATTTAAATGATGGCAGCCCATAATATGTTTTTTCTTGCTTCGTTCCAGCGTACATATATGAATCTGGCATTTTCTCTTCCACCGCGTAACCAACCAGATAATTTTATCTTTAAATTATTGCAAACCGCGTACCAATTTTCGTACCTTCAATCGATGTCTCCTGCCTTCTTGATTACTCTTCTTCTATTGTTCTCGCTATTTAATAATGCTTGATTTTATAATATGACGAATCATGATAGAAAGTCTAGAATCATCATGTATAGTTATGTATCTGACTATAACTAAAGTCGGAGTCCAGACGGGATTTCCTTTTGTCCCCATTTCATACCTGAGACAAAATTAAAAATGTTGCGAACACTCCTGAGGAACAAATGAAAATGTATATGTGAATATGCTTCAGACTATTAACTGAAGAGAATTTTTTTTTTTTTTTTGGTAATCATATACGGGGATCTTTAGTTGAACATGCAAATGTGCGTAGAATAAGGTATGTTCAGGGATCTAAGCGTCTTCGGAGATTTTTTGAGCCAAAATCTTTGTTTTTCCTTCTTACTGGCGCCGGAATAGCCGGGTCAGTGAGACCTGATATTCAAGAACAAGGCGCCCGCCCGCCTGCCGCTGAGCCGAAGGAAGGTGCTTTGAGAGAATGTCAGGAATTTCTTGCATCTACCCAGAGTTGCCATGGAAACATTATTTCACATTCTATCTACTTTGGTGTGTCAACACTTCCACTAGGTACTCGGCATGTCTACATGAAGGCTTCCCTCGGCATCAATATATATATATATATATATATATATATATATATATATATATATATATATATATATATATATAATGTTCTCTTATAGTTATGAAGTTATTTAAAACAAGATTTTCAGAATTGATATCATGTTTTTTGTTTTTTTTGTTGGATTTTTTGGGGGTGGATTTTACAATGGATTTCATAATTTAACTCATCATTCGCTCTAAAATATTAATTCACCTGGAAATAAAAAGAATCTATATTTACTAAAATTCATACAAAATTCTCCCAGAGCGAGACCCTTCCATCTTACCCCGGAGTGGCTAACCTTTGCGATCGCCTCAAATGTGGGCGACTCCGGTGCGCTATTTCTAAGTGTGGGGTAAACGTCGCACGACCCCCACCCCACCCTTGATAAACAAACAAAAAACAGATTTGATTTTATTTCTTTACTTTTTTAAATTATAAAAATTTCTTGTAAGTACTTTGAATATCATTCGCACTTACGAAATGTAAATAACTCCCTGATTTTTGGCAATTTTTCATTCTAAGGGTTGCAGTTATTTTATGTTCAAATTTTAATTTAAAATTTATAATTTCAAACGAGTTACGAAAATTTAATAATAAAAAAACTGACTTTGATTTAAAAATTTATAATTTCCTTGGGTGAATTAATATTTGCGATATGTAACTTTACATTATTTGGGATGAATGAACAGAAAAAATGCTTTATTTAATCATTTATTTACAACTTAAATCCACACACCTAAAGCTTATACATAAAATATATTTCAATAAAAATTTGTAGTTATTCTTACCTAAATAAAATAACGAAAAATACTTTTTTACCTACCGTTTCAAAAATGTTAAATAATCCAAGTGGTAGAGTCGAGTATATGGGAAAAAAACTCGGTAAGATTTGGTAAAGTGTATAAACGTGGATAAATTTGGCTTAGACTGTGTTAAAAAAAAAATTGTGTAAAAAGAGGAATCAGGCAAAGCCGTCAAAAGTTTATCGAGGCTGAACATCTGTTCAAGGTTATAAAAAAAAGTCACGAATTTGCAGACGTGGACCAAAAAACACTTTTTAGCTAATAAAATGCGAAAATAAAAAAAAATATATTTTTGTCAAGCCTCTTGGAGTTTCCAAACGGCTATAAAAATTAGAAATTTTTCTCACTGAGGTCACGCGTTCAAACTTGGTGCTGTGCGTGACCAATTATGCTGCTACCAAAATTCTTTAGAGCCTCATTGCAAAGACACTGAAATCTTACTTATTATAAAACGCAGATTGTTTTTTTTTGTGTGTGTGTTTGGGGGGGTGTACGTTTATATATTGGATCGGATTTCCTACATTTTTCAACCGATTTCAACAAAACTTCACAGGACTGCGTAAAATTACCTTGCGGTGGTTCTAACAGCGCCAAAAATTGGAAAAACTCAATTGTTTTTGTACGAAATCAATTTGAAAACACGATTAAGAGTCATTATCACGAGAATGAAAGGGGGACATCTCATATCGAGTTATACTTATTATAAAACCCAGGTTGTTTTGTGTGTGTGTGTGTGTGTGTGTGTGTGTGTGTGTGTGTGTGTGTGTGTGTGTGTGTGTTTATATATGGGATCGGATTTCCTACATTTTTCAACCGATTTCAACAAAACTTCACTTTTTTTTTTTTGGCAGGTAGCGTTTCTTATTGTCTTGCACACTTTTTCTTTATTTTTACATTCAGAATGATTTAAAAATTCCATTTACAAGACATATAATAAAATTCTATTCAATCGATAGACTCATAACGATTGAAAACAAAAACTAATTAAGACATGCGTGTCCGTCAACCTTAAACAATAATCTTTGTCAATTTTCTTTTTCAGTCTTCATGATGGTCGATAGTTGATCTATCTCTTTCTGTTACATCCCCGGGCAACGCCGGGCTCTACTGCTAGTTTATAATATTTCTCCATGCCTCACACACCAAATGTTATGGACATTTTCTAAAGCCGAAAATATGGTGCACCCAATGAGAATCGAACTCACTACTAAATTGTTAATCATTACACCATATCGCGAAATTATTTTCTAAGCGTTTAGATGTTGCACAATGACGAATGTGTGGAGCATCCAGTGAGGATCGAACTCACTACTGAATTGTAATTTATCTAGTGAGACAAACTTGTTAACCATTACACCATATCAAGATCTCCGAAATTATTTCCTTGGCGTTTAGATGTGACACAATGACGAATGTGTGGAGCATCCAGTGAGGATCGAATTCACTACTCCATCTTAATTGATTTAGCTATACAAGCTTGGTAACAATTACACCAGGACGAGTTATCTAAAATGATTTTATAAGCGTAGTTTATAGACGTCACAAGATCGAATGTATGGAGCTCCCAGTTAGAATTGAACTCACTAAAAAAGACCAGATTAAAAATTACACCACATTGAAGTGCCACATACCACAAATGTTATGAATTGAACTTTCCCCTCTCGTTTTGAATATGCACTTGACAATCTCCAAAATATAATTTGTAAAAATATAAATATACTGTTCCATATTCATTTCACATAATAGATTTCTTCATATTTTTTTTTTTTTTTTGCTGCCAGTGAATTATAACATAACTTTTTCTAGCAGTTTTGTTCATGCCAAATTCTTCTTCTCAGTGTTTGGCGGCCACTCTCTTCTTTTACTGTCAGCATCAGGTTGCCTGCCAGTTATCACTTTTACAAGGCCACGTATTGAGAGTTATACTACGGCCTGACGTGTTAAAAGTAGCTTACGCATCTTTGTGCTGGGCTGTTCGTGCAGAACAACGCTTCACAGTCCGGTAACAAGAGTCGGGATTGATGCCGATAGATTCGAGACAATAATTAAAAACAATCGACATGATACGACACCGGAGATATCAAACGTACACCCAAACGTTTAAATTTTTTTACAAAGTCTCGGTTCTTTAAGTCGATCTGATATGTGCTTTCCGCATTAGTTAAGAGAAAAAAAAACTCTCTGCTTGTATAGCCTTTGAATTAAATATGGAGTTTTAAAGTTTGTGGGGTATGTAGTTATTTAGGTGAAGCATACAAAAATATGAGTTTCTGCTACAGGACATTTATTCCTTTTTGTGGTGACTGTAATGAACAAAGTTCTCAGTGCCTTTTAGACATGTCTATTTTTGTTTTTGTTTTTTTTTTGGTTCAGAAGTACGTTAGAATAACAATGGTTAATTGGTCGATCTCAAGCTTTGCGCTGAGCTGGAACGACCAGTTCAATTACTTCATGAGTAGGGATATCAAAACACGTCCGAATGATGTCGTTTGAAAGTGGAAAACAGTGATATTTAGCTACCCCCCTACGAGGGTTACATGTGGCACAAGGCCGGATTTAACGTGGGATCTCCGAAACCGTAGGCTCGGCCAAAAATATCCCCTCTTTGAACCCGCATAAACGGGTTCAGAGGCAGTTAACCACCCCGAACGAGACACTGCCCTTCGGCGGAGCCTCGTCCGGGTTCCGGAAACCCGGAGAGTTCAGTCGTCAGTCCTACAAACATACAGTTAAATATATCTAAGTAGAAAATTGTCCCATATAGCTAAATTTGAATCCATATTAAAAAAAAAACAAGAAATATATGAAAAAGGACGAATCAAATTGACAAGGACTGTACTGGATTCTATTTTGGAACACGGCATCTTTTCTTTTTCTTTTTGTTTTCTATCTCTTCGGTTTCTTTATAAAAAGCATTGGCGTGCGTTCTTCACCACAGAAAGCTGACTATTCTCCTCAACGAGCTGTCGCGTGACCATCAAGGGTCTCTTAAAATATCAGTAAGTTTATTCTGCCAACAGCTGAAACAATCCTGTCAATGGATGAACAGATTATTTGATGAAAGTGTGCCGGAAACTATTTCCGCTTTGTTTTGTTTGATTCTAATATGAGCGTGCTTTACATTAAATCGTGATGAGAAGACAAGGAGAACTGGACTCATGCCTTTCGCAAAGTTATTAGTAAAATGATTCAGAAGAGGTCTTAATAGAAATTCGAGCCCAGTTAGCTGATTTCTGTTTCGAGTCGGATGATATTTATCCACACCCCTTTCGCATCTACGAAAAGACGAATAAAATAACTTTAATATTTTACTTTGAGATTGAATAATGTTTAATATATTGTACTTTCTTTATTTTTCCCGCTTTCGTTCAAATAATTGGGACAGTCGTCTTCTAGTATCTGTCTATATTTCCCAGATAAGGTATTATGTACATTATTTGCATAGATTCGGACTATTGTCCTCATCTTTGTCGCCATATTTATTCCAAAGTTTCGGCGATTGTACTCTCCGGCCTTCTTCAGGACACATGGCACAGTGCATAAAGGCGTTCGTTATATCCAGTGACAGGACCCAAAGAGTGTATGTTCAATACCTGGTTAAGGCAGTGAAGAACTTGGAGAGGGGAATTAACAGGAGATAACTGACATCCATTAAACATGGCACGTGAAACTAGAACAATCTACCCCAGTGAGCAAAATAAAGGGTTCAGTTCGACATTCCAACTACCCAAAGAAGGCCGGAGCGTACAACGGCCGAAGCGTTGTAATAAATATGGCGACAAAGATGAGGAAAATAGTCCGAATAATGTAAATAGTCGGCTTCTAGTTTGTGTTTTATTGATATAGATATTAAGTCAGAAAACAGTGAATTTGATTATCAAGAATACAATTCATACTGACAAAATCTTTAAAAAAAGGTTTTGTTTAAGATAATTAGTTTATATGAAAAATAATGAAAACAATTCAGATAATCCCTTGGGATCAAAAAGTGATATCTTTAATAATCGAGAGAAACACTGAAAAAAAATCACAATCATGACAAATGAATAAAGGACTATAAGAATAAAGATTTGCATAAAAGACCACTTTAAGACTGTCGAACAGTTATTACTGGATGGGCATATGGCCGAGTGATTAGAACGTTCGAATTCTGA
This sequence comes from Acanthosepion pharaonis, assembly GCA_903632075.3. Classification (NCBI taxonomy): domain Eukaryota; kingdom Metazoa; phylum Mollusca; class Cephalopoda; order Sepiida; family Sepiidae; genus Acanthosepion; species Acanthosepion pharaonis. The sequence goes on along the minus strand of CAHIKZ030000574.1, from coordinate 86,180 downwards.
CCATGAGACCAGGGTTCGAATTTCACTATCGTCGATTTGTCAGGAAGGATACTTCCTAATGTTTTCGGACTGGAGGGGTCGACGACATCATTTCTGAAAGTGCTTGAAAACCATACCCAAGCCTTGTGAGTGAAATCGGGTAGTCGGAGCCCTTGGGTGCCGTCGTTAGCTGTGCTAGCACGAAATCACAAGTCATTCGTGGCCGAGGGCTTGAGCGTGCTGTCCTTGTTCAAATTGTTGATCACGCTAGATCGCCCGCTCTTTTCCCAGAAAATGTAAATAAGGTCTGCTCAGCATAGTTGCAGTATAAACCACAGGTAGGCTTTGTGGGTGTTGAATAAACCCAAATGCGCAAGCGTCTGTCATAGGGATTGGCTAGCCGCCATAGTAGACGTGTATCCACGAATATGAGTGGCCAGCTATATACTGGATAGATAAAAAGTGACAAAGATTTGGCAATGATCAGCATAGAGACGTTCAAATGAATATATATATATATATATATATATATATATATATATATATATATTAACCAACCCCAAATTGAATACAATTGTAAATATATATATTTATTACATATGATAGTAATAATAGTTGTTTCTTTATAGGGGAACACTCGGCATTGATTGATCGAGTACCCAATGCTACAACGAGTCGAAATTTATACAATCTTTCTATTATAAGTCATTTTCAGGAAAATCAGTTTCTCAAGTACAGTAATTGTTATTGCTCTTTCTAGTACTAATGAGGGCTTCCTTCATAAGATAATGTTTGAAATAGTGTGGACATCCAGTGTTTTGATTATGTCATTATTTTCTCTTCCAGTTATACATGCTATTCATTTTAGTTGCTGCTATTGTTGAAATTCCGCAGACAATATCGTTTATGTAATCTGGTGCAGTTCATTTTTTTTTTTGATGATTCTTTAACGCCAGTCCACCGGGTTCGAAGAATAATGGTCCCCGCTAAGACCTACAGGGTTAATTCGCTGGAAGCCATTTGTAATCATTCATCTGAAAAAAAAAAGTGGCTGCCTACAGCTTAACAGGTTTGGCGCCACGCATGACATCCATATGAAAGTATCGATGTGAAGAGACTATTGAGACGTGTCTTTAGGTTTTGCTTTTGTAGCAACGTGCGGTGTTGTGCAAAACTACGCCAACTGCAGGATAGTCTATGTTCAATTTCCTTATCACCAATACTAAACAAACTATACGAATAAGTGGCTTTAGCAATTTTAAAATTATAGAGACGAGTAATATTTCTAGATTGAATCAGCCTATAGCTTTAGAGCTATTGTGCCTTTTTAGATATTTAGAAGTAAAATTAGATATGAAAACCGATATTTTCACAGTGGTGTTTACCCTGTACAAGGTCCTAGAGCCACTTGAGGTAGAATATTACAGTGTAAGACGCACAGTTTATGAGGATATGCTGGGAAGATTAAAGGTTAACTCAAGACTTAAACAGCTTATGATTGTTTATTAAGTTATAGGGAGCCGGTTCCATAGAGCAGCGATTTGGAAATCAGAAGATAAAATGTCTTCATATTGAAGAATTAAGCTTTCCAGTTATAATTCTACAAAATAATTCTCTTCTTCTATTTTCCGTATAACCTCAAGACGTAGGTGACCATGACCCTACATAATTTCTTGTTTTTTGTTATCTCCTCTTTAAATTGTTCCACTATCCATTTATTCAAGCTCGCTAGATAGGTTATACGATGTTTTCCTGTGCTTCACTTGCGTTCAATCTATCCTGATAATCCAATGTCTGTCCATAGTCTCAAGTATAAACACCAAAAGGCCTAGCTATAGAATCAAATTTAGCCACGCTCAATAATACTGACATCTCATTTTAACAGATATATTTACCTAAACTAAACAAAAATATCTGGAAATACCAAAGAGTAAATTTATTCAATAAAATCGCCTTTGGCTTCAACCACGGCCTACAGACGACTTCGGAATCTCATGCAACTCTTCTGGAAGGTCTCCTTGTTTAAATCGGCAAATGCTGCCATAATCCTTGCTTTCATTTCATCATTGGTTTTACAAGGAGTTTTGTTGATCTCTCTCTCAACTGCACCCTACACATAATAATCAAGGGGGTGCTGTATTGGGAGTTAGGTGGCTAGATGTAATGGCTGATGTAGTCGCAAAAATTGTTTGACAGCCATGAATGGTTTATCATGCTTGTGAGTCATGGTACAAATATAGGGTCTTCCAGCAATCACCCTCTTGACCCAGAGCAGCACAACCTCCTCAAGGCACTTGATGTATGTCTCCGTGTTGAGTGGAAAGATGAATGGAGGCATAACGTCACAGAAACTAGTGCTCACCCAAACATCTTCGTAATCATCATTAAACCCATCCAACTTTTTCCGAATCCTCTGCACTGTCCTCAAATTGATACCCGAACATTCTGTCCGTATTGGAGTTTCCAATGCGAATGACAAGCAGTACAGCATGCTGTTTGCAAATTTATGGCGGAGTGAATTGCGTTATGGTGATCTTTTTTTCACAGACAGTGCCTAACTTAACCCTTATTATACTATGGAGTCGACGGAATCCAAAACAAACAACGCGCATGCGCGATATTAAAAATATAAAATGACGACAATTTACCCATCGAATCCTGTATATACATATAGATGAAGATATGAACTGAGGCATTTCTACCTGTAGACTCAAGTTTAAATGCCACCAAACTGAAACTGTTTCATTAACTTTCTATTATAGTTATTATTAAGTTTTGTCTCTACTTTTATTTCAATTTTTTCTCTCTCTTTTACAAGCGTAGTTATAAATCTGCATTCAAAACAGACTCACGTATAACCACGACCATTGTCTTCACATTGACTGCATCATGAACATGATAAATGTCTAGCCATAGACTCAATTATAGATACGACATATACCTAACCATAGAGCCAAGTATAAATTGTTTACACATATACACGCATCAGGAGAAACGTCGATAGACAGAAATATAATTGTAAAAAATATATTTTGACCTTAAACAACCCAACATGTCTTTATGTGTCGTAAAATGCAACCAGTCAAACAATAGACGATTAGCACACGAAACACCCCACGAGGAAGTATGTATCTTCCTTCTTCAAACCTTTCTTCATAAAACACAACGTTACATTAATTTGGCGCCGTTTAGACCACGCAACGTCGCAATTATTCAGATGTGAAAATAAGAAAGCTTAAAATCGACCGAGAAAGACAAGATCTAGAATAAAGGGAAAAGGTTTAAGAATATAAATACAATATGAAGACTGAACATTAACTCATGAAAACCAGTAGAAGAACTTCAATTTGAAAGCAGAATAATTATGTCGTTTGATTTTCTTTTTTATTTCTGTCTCATCTTGCTTTAAGCAATATCCAAGTACAAATACAATTTATATCAGCAACAGCTCTTCAATGTATGGGAAGGAATATTTAACCTTGTGGTGAACTTTTCTTTCTTCTGTTGCAGAAAAAGGACCGAACCTCAACTGTAAGAAGATAGAATACATGGATGTTATCAAAAGAAATCTCCCAAAATGCAAATTACAAATAAGAAACACCAAAATCAGAAATTTGAAAAACCTAGGAAGTGTTTTAACAGAGGACGGAAAATCCGATACTGACATCCGAAGGCGCTTTTTGATAGCGAAAGATGCTTTCCAATAGGTAAGCAAAGTATTAAGAAACAAAAGAGTGTCATTAGAAAAGGATATCTAACTGTTATCAAATATTAGATCTCCATGGCCGTGAATGCTAAGCAGTTTCATCGCAGATGGAGAAGAGACTTTTCAGCAACAGGAATCTTGGTTCTACAGAAGGATGCTGGACCAAACACTGAAAGCAAGAAAACAATTTTCGTGAGAAGACACTTCTGGAAGAGAGTCTTCGCACGAGAACTGACTTTCCCAGACACCATAGTTCGAGGCTCTGGGTTGGACATAGAGGATCTGGGGACAGCAATACGGGACCGAAAAGGATTTTCACAGGAGTTCCGACCAACAATAGCGAAGTCAAACGATGATGATGATGATTGACCAAACACGTAAGTAACGACGAAGGTTTGGAGAAAATGAAAACAGAAAAGACCCATATACTTTCAAAAAGAAACACTTGTAATTTCTAGAAAACACAATGAGGAAAGAGGGCTTGTAAAATGTGATACTCACAGGATATGTTGAATGCAAGAGTGGCAGAGTGTTGTGAAGTTATTTCGCAGTGGAATCTTGTATTTGTACTAAGTCGGTTCTAAAATAGGTTCGACGTACAAAAAGTTAGGAACTTGATATAATAGGTATGACGCAGAGTAACCTTGTGGTGGTCGCTGATACTTTCGTATTCTACTAACTGTCGTCCGACATCGACTGACGATATTCAGTCACCCCCTCACTGCGGCAGCGTGTAACACAAGGTCGGTTATTTAATGTGGGATATCCGAGCCCGTGGTCTCGGTCCAAAAATATGCCCATCGAACCCGTATAAACGGGCTCAGGGCCGGTTTACCTCCCCGAAAGAGACTCCGCCCCTCGGCGTAGCCTCGTTCGGGTTCCTCCCCGCCCGAAGGCAGAGAGTTCAACCGTTCAGCCGGTCGTCTGACATCGACTGACGATATTCAGTCACCCCCTCACTGCGGCAGCGTGTAACACAAGGTAGGTTATTTAATGTGTGATATCCGAGCCCGTGGTCTCGGTCCAAAAATATGCCCACCGAACCCGTATAAACGAGCTCAGGGCCGGCTTACCCCCCGAACGAGACTCCGCCCTTCGGCGTAGCCTCGTTCGGGTTCCGCCCCGCCCGAAGGCAGAGTGTTCAAACGTTCAGCCGGTCGTCCGACAGCGACTGACTGACTCGTTACTCTTACTACTCCTACTTATTATAGGTTGGAGAGTCTATTAACTATAGAACAGGTGTGTTCCACCATAACACAGAAGAACACCGCACATAACTTACCCAATAGGCTTTTGTAAATGGTTAGCAGAACAGCGGTTAGGAGAGATATCAAAAAGCAAAACTTAGAGCAACAAAAGACAGGAATATTTGGAGAGCCATGGTCGCCAACGTCCCAAAGATAGAGCGTTGAAATTTCTATGGTACATTGGAAATTTTGATACTCACAGGACAATGGAAAACGACGTATGACATGTTTAATGGTTGGTATAGCATGGATTAGGAGATATTGATTGGTTGATTTTGTTTAGTGCATATCAATCTCTATGTGCTATTTAATACCGAAATCTAAATATTTTAAACACAATTTTATGGCTTCAACTACAGATAAAATTTATTGTTGGTTATTTTGCTACAAATAAGTATAGTTCCTAATTCGGCTTTAAAAATTCCTTGTTGATAATTTTACTCTATATATTATTGGCAATATTTTTATATAAAAACTAGCAGCATGACCCGGCGTTGCCGGTGCTTGATTCAAAAATTGTACGACTTATACAGCAATCGCTATCATTTGACTTAAAGTATTTTTGCCCTTCCTTGCCTTTAAAGGAGTGCCCTTTGCCGTGCTGATGTTGCTACATGTCTTACTTCTTGCCTATCTCACACTGCGATTTTCTAAGCTCTATACTAAACATTAAATCTGTTACAAAAAAAGAACTAAACAAAATGAACACAAAACGATCAGCTTTAAAAAAAAGGACTCGTAACTAGAAAAACCGAATGAAAAAAGAATATTAACAAAAAATACTTTTTCACGCCCAACCCAGTTCTGCGGAATCAGAATCAACGTTGAGTTTAAGCAAGCGAATGAGCCAATTGGAGTAAAGTGTCATGCAGATTTAAATTTAAAAATTTTTTTGCATGGTAGTTAACATTCGTGTCAGTCAGCTGTTGGCTCTCACGCTGGCCAATAGAATCTTCCTGCCTATTCGTATCAACCAACTATAGGCTCTCACACTGGCGAGTAGAAAATGGCCGCAAACTACATGAAAACTGCCGTAGAAGCATGAAAAAATCTATTATTTCCATTATCGATGGGAGTTGGAAAATGCAAAGTCGGTCTTGGCCTTTCCACTAACTTGGAGCATGTGCATGTATATTTTGGTGCAAATCCGTCGAAAATTGCGGCTGTGCATTCGTTACACACACACACATCCTGCCTTTTATAGATAGAGATGTATTCTTATAGATTCATAGTGTTTGCTTTGGGCATTCACCGTTTGCCCATAGCAGGGCGCCTAATAGAGTAGACCTGGAAATAACAGCAATTAAGAGGTGGTTCAGCGCTTCTCAAAACCTTCAATCTCCGATCAGAGGTCTTGCTGCTGCATGCAGTTTATCGTCATACCCATGAATAGACTTGGAGAAATAACAAAAAGACAAACTTCCTTCAAAACTGTTTATATATATATATATATATATATATATATATATATATATATATGCTGCATGTTTCATTAAATAATATAGACAAGTTTTGTCTATATATTTTATGCACATTCCTTTCATAGCGTCTGATAAGCTTAATAATATTATCATTGCAAGACGAAAGAAAATCACCATATTGTTACATGTTTTTTTAATCCTATCTAAGCTTTCGGCTTACATTAACCATCATCAAAGATGTCAATAGCATTACAATATATTAAAACAATACACGGACATGGAAATAATGATAGTCTGTTTTTGTTTGCATGGAATATTTTCTAGCAACGACAAATTCGTGCATACGAGACGCTGGAAACGAAAATCGCACCGCGGCTCATGACATCATACATGTTCATGCGAGAGTGAAAAAGAAAAGTGTTAAGTATGGGAAGCCGTTGGTATAAACCACGGGCTTATGTTATCAATTATAGGCATTTGAGTATATTTTTTTTGGAGTTTTCATAGTTTATTTTTTTCAGGTTAGGTTTCAACTATTTTAGGTATATAGATTCAAGAATTTTTAGTTTTTCTTTATTGTTTTCATATTCAAGCATAGATGTTTTTTTCACAAAGATTTTCCGAATGTTATGCAGCCATGCATGTTTTTTAAATGCATATATATATATATATATATATATATATATATATATATATATATATATATGAGTGTGTGTGTGTTTTTGCAGTGTGTGAGCTTACAGAGAGTGAAAGTAAGTGAAACGACCGGTTATGGGGGTATTGAGGCAAGGATAAAAGATGAACAGGGTTCAAGTCAACAAAAGATGGCGGTTGACACTGCATTTAATTTTTTGTTTTTTGTAATCATCAGGGAGGAAGCAAGTAAGTGGAAGCGAGTTCCACAGTCTGAAAGTTCGAGAAAAGAAACTGTTGGAGTAGAATTGGCGGTTACAATTGACTATTTTAACAGTAAAAAGGGAGGTACCTAGCTGCCAGTCTAGTAAAACGCTTAAATTTATGTAATCGGAGCACCAGGAAAAAAAGCTGTAGTTGTCATGAAAATATTTGTAGAAAAGACAGAGGGAAATCACATCACGTCTATGAGAAAGTGACTGAAGTCAAGGTAATATCTCAGGATCGATTACATTGCAGATCTTTCTCTGGATTTTGTTGGAAAACGAGACAAAGAGAGAGAGAAAGAAAGCGATAAAATAGAAGAGAGAGAGAGAGGTGACTAATTGATCGTATCAATGAAAAAATATTATTTGCACATGAAACGTTGCGAAGTGAACGATTTTTACAGTATTCGCTAGCAAAAATGCACATTGGCCGTAAACAGCTTCTTCTCTATAAGATTATCCATTTTTATCTGAATCTTTCGACAATACACAATACATACAGGAAGCGTTAAGTAACCCAGTCTTTGCTACTTCCTACTTTTTAATGATTGCCATCGCTGGAAAGACGTGATGAAGCAGCTGAAAGACAGTTTACGCTCCGTTGATGAATGCGGGATTAGTACCAAAGATAAACCGTGCTGTGTCAATTTGGGTTTAATCCGCTAAATATCACGTCCACTGCCAGGTAGATGAGATATCAATTCCATAGAATTGAAACAACGGAGAGATCTGTCAGTAAGTATCTGAAACAATTGCCGGGGATATCTATCTCATGAAATTTATACGGCTTGATATGAAAGCTGAAACTAGCACCACGGTCACTTCTTCAAGAGTATAAGGTTCGTAAAACATTGTTAAAAGACTTCCTAGATATTTAAACTTCTTCTGTACTTCTTGGGTGTTAATATCACCAATACTTATCTCGCTTCTTCAACTTTTTTTCTCTTGTTGATTACGTACCCTACGACCAAAAACTGTTTGTAAACCTACCTTAGGACCAAGAAATCGGGTGGCAGCTAGAAGAGTAGGTGTGGGTCTGCACATTTTGCGGACAAAAGAAACCACCGAAAAAGTATGAAATATAGTAACAGAATGAATTTTAAGACGATGAATTTAAGGGTCTAGATTTCGGTGTTGATTTACTATCCTTAGTTCCTAGATATTTAAACTTATGTACTTGATTGATATTAGCATCTCCAATTCACGTATCTTGGACATTTTCTCTTGTTGACAATCTACCTAACGAGGAAGAAAATGTTTAGAGTTATAGCAGTTATATCTGGTATCTGTTAACATCTACAGCTTCTGTGGTCAAAGGAGACCACAAAGAGAAAATAAATATAATAGAATTAATTTGACAACGAGGAATGTAAGCGTCTAGCTCCAACTGTAAGATTCCTGGAAAGAGAACGAATCCACCAATATGTATAATTAAAGTATGTGACAAAGCCATGTTGCAGTTAGAAGAGCCGACGTGGGTTTAAATTATTTGCTAAGAATAGAAACTACGAAAAAAAGAATGAAATATAGTAACAGAATGAATTTGATATCGATGAATGCAAAAGTCTGTATTTTGATGTCAGATTTTCCATCCTGTTAAAAGACTTCCTAGATATTTAATCTGATGTATTTGTTTGATATCAACATCTCCAATACATTACATTCAGCTGAGTTTGATACCGGCGTCTCCTTCTCCTAGATTGGTTCCTAACAATCGCAAAAGAGTTCTCGCTGGTTTGCTATTTAACCCATAGGTGGGGAAGATTGAACCATGCTTTAACACTATTTGCATGAAAATTAATCCCGTAAGTGATCAGGGAGAACTAGCTTATACAGTATCAGTTTCGTAAAAAGCACGACTCGACCAAATGATGCCTGTCTCACATTTGAACAGTGCCAAAGAATCTGTCTCAACCGAATGAAAATGGAATGTAAAAAAAATTATGTGAAAAATGCGGAATAATACCTTACGTTGAAGGAAGAGTTTGGGGAAGTGGAACTTGGGGTCGGGGGAAGATATCATTTACTGGTTTGGTAGCCAAAAGAGACTACAAAAACATAAGAAATATAGTAACAAAAAGAATTTAAAATGTCGAAGAGTCTATCGCTCCGACCATGGGTTTACTGGGAAGTGGACGAATCCAGCAATATGCAGAATTCGACACTTCACCCATAGATCTTTGCAACGTCGAAGGTTTTCTTTAGAAATCGACAGTAAAAATACGCAAATAATGTCAGCTTTGCTGGTGTTTTTTCTTTCTGGAATGTTCTGGCAAAAGCGCATATAGGATAAAACGGCTGTAAACTCACAGAAGAAATATATATTTTAAAGCAAAGGTCAGAGTTCACTGTAAAAGATGTTTTGGCTTTATTCAGGAAGATTCTGGCAAAACGTGTATAGGATAAGAAGGTTGGAAATTCGTAAAGGAAATCCATATTTTAAAGCAAAGGGCATTGCAAGAATTATTTCCCAAAGTAGACGTTATGATCTTCGATGTTCTTCCTAGAGAAAAAAATGATACTATTCTTCTTTGCTCTCTAAGTAGGTTGTTTGGAAAATAATGTCCAATTTTCGAATCAACTTTTATTCTTGAATTAATGCATTTCATCAGTATTCAAATCAGCAAAAAATAACAAACATGAACATCTATGCTTTTCTGCCATCGATTTGCAAACTTATTTATACCTTTATAGTAAAACTAAAGGTTTGGATACCAAGAAATCTTTGAATGCAGTTGCTGCATCTTATTTGTAAAAAGTCTTTTTGCACCAAGATACTTGAAACCGTGGTAGTCAATGGGCGAGAGATCAGGGGAATATAGTGGATCCGACAAAGTCTCGTTATCCGAAGTCGATGAACTTCTGCAGTGTCATCTTGATAACATGTGATTGTGCATTTTTGCAGAAGCAGAAGTTGATTAAATAGTGTCAGTCATATTTTGCTTAACTTAATGTGTATTTCCTTCAGTTATTTGCAGTAAGGTTCAGCAGTGATGTTCTTGTTAGATTCCAGAAAGCTATAATGGATAGTGCCAATGGTAGAACACCAGACATTATCTCTTTTTGGTACAGTTTCAATGTTGGATGTTTCGTCATAATCAAATCATTGAGCCGATAATTTAAGATTGCCATAAAGGATCCATTTCAACATTACGAGCCATTATTCGATCAAGGAATGGATTATTTGAATTCCTCAGATGCAGCATCGAACTCTTTGATGTCCACTAAGTTTCCTGCGGAATCAATTTATCGAGTTTCTTCACCTTGCCAATTTTCATGAGATGGTCTGATATTGTTGAAATGCAGACATCTATTTTTTTGTTTTCTTAAATTAAAATGGGAACATAGGTTTAATTACTAACAAAGCCCCATTTTCTTTTACTCATAGTTCCTGTCTCTAGGTTAATATATATATATATATATATATATATATATATATATATATATATATATATATATATACCTCAGGGAAACCACTTCTTAAACTAAAGTGTGCCTTTACCAGTTCAGCCATGGAGATATACTGACACAACAAAGTCAGACTTATCTATTAAAGAATGCAAAATTTGATACTCACAGGACATACTGCAGACAAGACTGACAGAAGAAAACTGTTCATAATCTACCAAATGAGTAAATGGATGGCAAAAGAGGTTTTGGGACAAGTAAGCATAACACAAAATTTGTTAAAATCTACAAAGGACAGGAAACAGTGGGGAGCTATGATTGCGAAGATCTTGAAGGGATACAGTACAGAAAAAGAAATGTAATTTACTGAGTACCATGTCATACTCAGTGAACTATAGCTACAAGATAAATCAAATCATAACACCTACATTTTTCTTTGATCAATAAAAGGAGATATGTTGAGTAGAAAATCTGAATCTCACCGATATTTTGTCTTTTCAGATGTTGATTGTCAACTGCAGATGGATGTCCTCTAACACCTTTATGTTCACGTCCCGTATCCCCGCTGCGGGATTTCAGCAAACAGACCCGTACTGTAGGATCAGAAGTGAATTCTTCACCCCGTGCCTTATTAGTACTGGCTACAATTTGAAAACTATTATGACTTGAACTCGTGAAAAAAAGCAAACACATCTCTTTCTTTTTTCATGTTCAAGATGAGAGGTATGTAATGTTTTAAATTAAATCCTGAAATAGATTGATATAAAATTAACAGGGTACTTTAATCATTAGGAATGAGTAATTCGTTTTTTGTACTACTATTATAATAATTATATTAGAACAGAACATATTTATTCTAAAATCGGACATTATTTTCCGAACAACCTAATATCAAATTGATACATATGTTTAGAATTTTTGTTATGAGGAATATGTTTGGGTCTTTGGAAGTTAGAAGAGCCGATGTGGGTGTACTATCTACCACTTCCTTGGCCAAAGTATACTAGAATAAACAAAGAATGAATTTGACATATCAAGCAGAGTTTACATTTCACTATAGCAGGAGAGACTTAGAAGAAAGCTCTATTCTGTCACTAGAATTTCCCCCATTATGAGCATTATTATATCCGGGATATAATAACATCGTATTTTACGGACGAGACGGAATGACTGAAAGGAAAAGGAATGATGAACAGGCTTTGTTCTCAAAGAGATTTTCATACCACTAAAACAAACAAAAACTATATATACAAATGTACACGTGTCTCATGCATAGAATAATATTTCATAATTGTGCATAGTCAGGGAAAGTGAAAGGAGAACAAAAAGATAGGATCTTAGATATAATATAGAGGAATATGAAAAGTGTCGTCCATTGTGAACTATTAGAACCTGGAAGGACCATTACTGCAGACGTATATTTTCAGCATTTTGATCAGGTGTACGAAACATTATGTCGAATTTTGCAAGCCTTTTTTTACAATAATGTTCACTCTGTATAAGGCTCAAGATCCATTCGATGTAGAGATTTACTGAAAGAGCAAATAGATTAGCAAGAGATAAAAGAAGTTTTATGAGGATATGTGTGGAAAATTATGGTTAGCTCTAGACTTGATCAGATTAAGCCTGCAGTGATCGGAGAAGAATTGAATGGCAGATCAGTATTTCAATGATCTTTTTTTTTTTTAGTTTCTCTTCAATGGTAGAGAGTAAAGATTCTTATCACGTTTGCTGAAATCGCCGTCGGCACCCGCTCATATCCGAACATTGGAGTCGTTATCTCTCCTTATCCCCTTTCTCTCCTCGGGTGTCGGTGGTGGAGATAGCTGTGATGGCCTAGTCTACACCTGAAAAGTCGTCAGTAAGAGTCACTTAGGAGTGTGGTGGTGAACGGTGGCTGGGCGATTCGGGCCCTGCTGACAGCACGTCGCAGATCCTCTTCATGTTGACGGTTGGACACGAAAGTCTCGCCTCTCACCTCGGATGGTGCTACGCCAGGAAGACCGATTTGCAACATATTTCACAGGTCTCAAAGTCAATGTTGGCTTGTTTCAGGGATGTTTTCAATTGATCCTTGAAGCGTCATTTTGGGATCTCTGCTTAGCCTCTTGCCCCTGGCGTGTTCTCCAAACAGGATGATACGTGGAATACATTTTGGACATTGATCCGCTCAGCGACGTTGAAGGATGGTAGCCTCGATGCTGGGGAAATATGAATGTGAAACAGCATGTACGTTTTATGGATCTTGGTCTGTCCTTGAACTTTTCACCGCCTTATAAATTATGAATAGTCTGAGAGAGAGACATCTCTTTCTTGTTTTTCTTCTCTGTCGAAAGAATATGACGGAAAAGAAATGTACAAAAATAATTAATAATATTAATGTGTTATGTTTTATCTCTCTGTCGAATATCGTTCGCTTTTTTAATTGTTTTTGTTTTTTCTTTAATCTTTATTATTATTATTATTATTATTATTATTATTATTATTATTATTATTATTATTTGTATGTTTTTGTTATTTGTTTGCTTGGGTGTTTTTATTTCTTTTTTCGTTCAATATTATTTGTGAAAAGCTGTTTTAAAACACTCTATTAGAAATGTCTTCCAAGCATAAATTAAAAAACGGCGAGAAAAAATAAAATAAAATAAAGAGGAATGTGTCCAATCGAAAGAAAAGCAATGGCTGGGGTTATTAATTTTAGTACTGGCTTTAGTACTCGTGAGTAATCGAACTGGAGTAGATAATATCGCCGACGATTTAACGTTCTTTCTGTTCGATATTTTCCCTAACAGTCTTTCGTGTCCCGCTTCCGCTATGTAAATGCTGTCATGTTAACTCTTTCTCGATCAGAATTCAAGAAAAAAAAAACTGCCTCCTGTCAATGTACGCACGGGAAAACACTTTCTCGAGGAAACTAACCTTTGATGCCCTGCTGAAACTACCAGTCAACTCTTAATCTATTATGTCTCTTTAGAGAAGTAGTTCTCAACCAGGGTCCATATGGACCCTACGGGCCATGTAACATTACTGGCTTTTCACACACAAAAAATAAAATAACAAATTGGGTGTCCACGGTAATATTTTAGTGGTCTATAGAACAATATCACTTCAGAACGGTTGTTACAACTGAGAATTAGAATTACTAGAGTAATCTACGACATAATAACATACTAAATATCGAAAAACTACTCTAAAACAGCCAGAAAACGAGTTCAAGCAATATAAGTTAGCGTTCATTTTAACCAACCGGATGTTTTGATTGTAAAAGTTGAATAGAAAATGAGAAGGATATATAAAAGAAGGGTTATATATATAAAGAAAAATTCTTTATAGACTATAATTTATTATATAAATTAATTTAATATATTAATATTCAATAATAATATTAATTTTAAATATTAATCAAATAAAATCATAATATAAATTAATTAATATGAAATACTAAAAAAATGTTAATAATAAAATTAATTTAATATGTAAATTATACAAGGATTATATATAAACGAAAGATTAACAGTATTAAGCATAATATATGGAAAAGCTATGACGCTGCTAAAAAATATCCAATTCTCTGGGGAAAAGTCCAGTTCTACATTATTGTTTTCCACCATCTTACCTTGTTGAATCGGCTTCTAATCTTGCCTCACTTACTATCAAAAGCCTGTAAGAAACTCGATATTATGAAAAGGAGTAATTCTCGATGGAGCCGAATATAAAAAAAAAAACTGACAGAGCAGCATCAACCACAGGTATCTCAATGAATAAATCTTAACTTTTTTTTTTAATTTATTAATTACTCACATATTTTAAAATGGTTTATTAGGGGTTATTTTACATGGTGTACGTAAATGTCACATAGAATTAAGTTGTTAAATACAAGTTTATTTTCATTGAATTAGTTTTACTTCAAAATAAAGCTTATATGTTGACTATTTCTATAATAAAATTCCTAAACTTATCCATCAGAGAAAAAATAAAATAAGCTTTTTTTTGTCATCGAATAGTTATGGAGGTCCACCAAAAAACTAAATAAAAGTAAAAGTGGCCCATGGGTAAAAAAAGGAGGTTGAGAACCACTGATTTAGAGCATAAACCATCACAACCCTCCACGACTTCCTGTCTTCTGCTTCTTTCAACTAATAAACGCGCGCTTACGATGCCTCCTTCTATCTGTGGTTCTAGTGCCATCAGTCATTTTAACATGTTAACAGCTTCGCTGCTGTGAATGTACTTCAAGCATAATTGCAAATTTTACACTGCCTGCTGTCAACGTTCATACACATTTTCAAGATGTATAAGTTTTTATGGAAAAATTACATTGCTTGCTTTCGACCTATCTGTACCTTTTAAAGATAAATGTATACGTCTTTACGAGACTCACATTGTCTGCTGTTGACGTAAATACACCTTTTCACGACAGCATCAATAAATGGTCTCTGTGTTATAAACTAGCATTTAGTCAGTCAGTTATGTCCTTCTCTTGGACATGAGTAGAGGCTTACGCCTTGTTTCTTGTTTAGGAAGGGGTTTCCGGTACACACACTCTCTCTCTCTCTCTCTCTCTCTCTCTCTCTCTCTCTCTCTCTCTCTCTGACTGGCCTCTGTATCTCCAGTTGCGTTGACCTATCCACTACTCTTCTCCTCATCCTTTCTTCTATCACTCCTATCTTACCTTGCTCCAAATTTTCTGTAACCCCTTGCGTCCTAGTGGCTTTCCGCTTTGCTTGGGGTGAAACGCTTAAAAAAAGAAGTTATGTGCCATGCGGGATACACGCTTAGGCACATTTTTAGAGAAAATGGAAACAAAATTAGTCAATTATAATGTTCCCTCAAGCGTGGAGAGACTCTGAAATCGCGAATGGAAAATCATTTATTGCTTTGTATACCTTTCGGTTACAAAATTGAACAGATATTGGCTTTCAATAAAATATGATCTTCTTTTGATACATAACTGACAAGGCAGATTTTTTCCCGCAGTAGGTTGCCATTTCTTTCTGCAGTAAACCAGTTGACATCTAAAGCTATAGAACCCAGTCTGTCCTGGTAGAGGAAGAAGAGGATTCAACCCTTTCCCAAGAGTGTTAGCACATAAGTGAATGTAATGGATTCAACTGGGATTCGAACTCGGCTCTCCAATCATCTAGTACTATTTCCAAATCAGCTTAAACATATAGTAATCGACAATACCTCGTTTTGAGATGCTTTTTATTATATTGTATGCCATATAAAGTCTAAGTAAAGCATTAAGAAACAGGAAAATGTCCTTAGAACAAAAAAGAAAAATGCAGTGAACTACCTTTAGGTCAGTCCTTCTATATGGCAATAAATGAAGACGCGACTAAAAGCAACAAAAATGTGCTTCTACAGAAGGATACTGAGAATACCATGGATTGAACATGTGAGCTATAAGGAAATTTTAGAGATAATGGAAACAAAACAGATACTTATACTTAACATCCGAAAGAGACAGTTGAAATTTCTAAGGCTCATGATGAGGAAAGAGGGTATGGAAAATATGATACTCACAGGCAAGAGGGATAACAAGCACAACCTACCTAACGAGCTTGTGTAAATTGTTGGCAGAACAGGGATTAAGAGTGAGCAGAAAGAAAAAAATCTACTAAGCGCTACAAAAGGCAAAAAGTTGTGGAGAGACATGGTCTTCGACGTCCTGAAAATTATTCACTCGAAATCAAAATGGCGGAGCTGATGAGAAATCGCCGTTAGCTCCCTTCATATTCATTAACTTCCAGGCAAAACAGACAAGCAAAGACAGTAAAAAAATTATATAACAATGTAATAGTGAGAGCGCTATATATGTTTCTCGCCTGCTTTCGATATGCTCTGGCTAGCAGATTTCTAATTTAAGTTAGATTTGTTATACACACTTAAACGCAAAGGGATGGATTCACCTCATCTCCCATAGCTATGGTTTAATTAGTAGAATACTTATCAGTAAATGGTTATGATCTATAAAAATCTATAAAAAATATCTATAAAAATCAATAAAACTATACTTACAGGAATTAAAAATAAAAAGATAACGATTGACAATGTATTTTAGATCCTGGGAGATCAAAGTTGATAGGAAAGCAAGCGGTCGGAAGAGTGTTCCAGATGCGAGAAGTGCGAGAGAATAAAATATTAGCATTAAAACGGTTAGATCTAGCCATTTCATCTTTAAAATGATGGGACCTAACTGCCAATCTAGTACGTTGAAAAATGTTGATAAGTCGTAAAAACAATCAGTCCTGTTCAGAATTTCAGTTTTGGGAAACATATCTGAATACTTTGTAGAGTATGTTGATTTTGATATATTCATTTTATTTCATATATTCTTCAGGTCTTGAGTTTCAATCATTAGGCTTTAAAATTTATCCTGGCACATACTGCTTCTCTGCAATAAGTCTATTCTTTCGAGGTAATTCCGTTCCTTGTTATTAAACAGATAGATCGAATCTTTCAGGTCAGAATTCAGGTAAAAGATATCAGACTAAACAGGCGTTTCGAAGAGGATTAATGTAATCCAATTTTGATCATTTCTCTCTAAGCAAGGCAATAAAGCCATTAAGACGCAGGAAGTGACTGAGCATAAAATAATAAGAGAAAAAGAAAACAACGAGTGACAACAATAAAAGAAGAAGAATTAAAAATAAAAAGGTTACGATTGAGAATGTGTTTTATTTTCTGGAAGATCAAAGTCGATTGGAAATCAAGTGGTCGGAAGAGTGATCCACAAGCAAGCAGTGTGAGAGAAGAAAATATTAACATTAAAACTTACTTAAGTCTATCCATTCTTTCGACGTAAGCTCGTTCTTTGTTGAATATTAAACAGATAGATCGAATCTTTCAGGTCAGAAATCAAGTAACAGACATCAGAATCAACAGACGTCTCGAAGATGATTTATGTAATTCGAGAAACTATGACTTGGGACTGTGTGCGTAAAACTTGATTCATTCATAGTAGCCACTCAGTAAAAATAAGATTTATTCATTATAATGTTCCCTAAAGCGTGGAGAGACTCTGAAATCGCGAATGGAAAATCATTTATTGCTTTGTATACCTTTCGGTTACAAAATTGAACAGATATTGGCTTTCAATAAAATATGATCTAGGGATAGTCATTACTTACTAAAGGTTTATGTTTATAGTTCTAATGGTATAAACTAGAACTGCTATCTCATTTCTTATAATTACCGTGTTTGAATCTTAACTTTCGTTTCTTTTTTCCTATTATAGTATAGTATACAAATTAGATAGACAAATATAAATAGAGAATAACTGGCGAACATAGGGTGGCTCTGTTTAGCAAACCCGGTTGCTATTCAGGACACGGAGAACTGTACTACTACTACGTAAAGTGATATTCAAATCATAACACCTATATTATTTATATCTATGTTTGTCGTTCATTTGGAGATCATATTTACTCCACGGATTGCTTTTAGTTTCATCTATAATTACTTTTTTTTAAATAGTTCATTTTTTAGTTTATGAGGTAACGAAAAATTGGGGAGCACTGTCGGTTAAAAATAGGAGTGAAATCCAAACTTGTCAATTGAATTGATTTTTATTTCAACTACAGTGAATTAAACAAGTGTCGCAAAAAATGTGCTTAATTCAAGTGCGAAATATTTAAACCAGAGCCAACGATGTTTTTAATTATAATTTCAAATGGAGAGGGGAGATTTTTTTTTTTAATGAAGATGAAGCCTTTTCCTTTCAACTGAGGTAATATTTATTTTACCTTATTTCTCCATGTATTTTGTTTTCTTTCCAAGTGCAAATGGTTTCTTTTTCCCCATTACAGGGTTTCGCAGCAAAGTAATCAGAAAAAAAAAAAAAGAGAGAAGTGAGAGAGAGAAAAAGAAAAAAATACGCAAGACAGAAAAAAAGAAAGAAATAGAAAAGAAATAATTTTAAAAATAAATTATTATGTCAAGAGTCCTGGGAAGCACTGAATAAATTCCTCGACTCCTAGCAAAAGAAGATTTTAACGAAGAAGTCGACGCAAGAACTGAAATTATCACACATTTTCTCATGGGATTTTAATAGACCGTTTCTTCGTAATGTAAGTGATTGTTTAGTTTGAAATGTTTTTTTTAGCTGAGCTTGGGCAGAGAGTAAAACTAACTCCAATAATCCAGACATGATGATATCTCCTAATATTGCACAATACAAAGAAGAAGGATCCAATTATAATAGAATGTAAGTAGCCTGATTCATAAATATTGTTTTCTTTTACATCAGTCAAAATATTGATTGAATATTTCTCGGAGTTACTTATAAGATGACTAGCAGTAGAGCCCGGCGTTGCCCGGGGATATAACAGTAAGAGATAGATCAAGTATCCGCCATCATAAAGACTGAAAAATAAAATTGACAAAGATTATTATTTAAGGTTGACGGACACGCATGTCTTAATTAGTTTTTTTTTTCCGTTTTTTTTTTTTACGAATTGGTCAAACCCAAACTCAAACAAAAACATTGTTTTCAATCGTTATGAGTCTACCGATTGAATAGAATTTTATTATAAACAATTGTCTTGTAAATGGAATTTTTAAAGCATTCTGAATGTAAAAATAAAAAAAAAGTGTACAAGACAATAAGAAACACTACCTGCCAAAAAAAATGAAGTTTCGTTGAAATCGGTTGAAAAATGTAGGAAATCTGATCCCATATATAAACGAACACACACACATACAAACAACCTGGGTTTTATAATAAGTATAACTTGATATGAGTTGTCCCCCTTTTATTCTGGCGACAGAATCGTGTTTTATCGTGTTTTCAAATTGATTTCGTGCAAAAACAATTGTGTTTTTCTAATTTTTGGCGCTGTCAGAACCACCGCAAGGTAATTTTATGTAGTTCTGTGAAGTTTTGTTGAAATCGGTTAAAAAATGTAAGAAATCCGATCCAATATATAAACGTACAGACACACACACACACACAATCTGCGTTTTATAATAAGTAAGATTATTTATTTATTTGTATGCAAATCTATTCCGAATAAATTTTCTTTTTTATTACCATGCTCTATTCAAGATATATATCGTTATTCACAGTTTCCCTTAAAATATTCGATGACTATTTGAAAGTCGAAATTGAATGATTTCAGAAATTGTTTATTAGAATTTTAACAACATACGATATTGCAAATGACACAGAGTCGGTATCAGACACGGAAATAAAACCACAAGAAGTCGTACATGTAGTGAAGGAACGCCAAAAGAAAACACTATTATGTGGAAGGTATTTCTGCTGTACACGGTACAAGGAAAGTTTGTTTTTTTTCTTTTTGTGTCATGTCCTTTCAGGTCGTAGGCGATCATGGCTCACCACATGCCTCCCTCCCATATAGCTGGCAACGAGTTCCCGCACTCTGCTATCTACCTAGACCACGTTCTGTCATCCACTTGCTTAAGCTCACCAGGCATGTGACGCGTTGTCTTCTCTTGTCTCTCTTTCCCTCTATTCGACGCGTGAGTATCAGATTCCCCAAGCCCTCGTTTCTCCTTATGTATCCCAGAAACTTCAGCTGCCTCTTCCTGGTGTTAAGTATAAGCCTCCTCCTCTCTAAGACCTAATCGTTGCTCACACTCTCGGTCCCTGATATCCTTAACATCCTTCTATAGAACCACATCTCTGTTGCCTCGGGTCTCTTCTTCATCTTTGAGGAAACCGTCCAACATCCGCTGCCGTAAAGGACAGGTCACATAACAGCTCAGTATTCTTTTCTTTGTTACCAAAATAAATCCTCCTGTCTCGCAATACTCTGCCCAGCTTTTGGAATGCGTCCTTGGCCATCCTTGCCTTATGCCCCTTTCTATTTTTGTATATTCGCAGGATAGAACGGCCTAAGAGAAGGAAAACCTGAATGTCAAAACGAGGTTCTTTTCTATTATAAGGTTGGTGCAAAACTAATGACGTAATAATGTCGTTTTTTGACGTATTTTTTAACGTCAAAAAACGACATTATTACGTCATTATTTTTGCACCAACCTAATACATCTAAATTTCAGTTATATACAAGACAATATGATATATTACTTTTAACTTAATTCAAAGCCCAGTTCTCATGTCTTTTCTTTACTTATATTTTCGTATTTGAAACGTAAAATAAGTAGTTTCTAAAGAATTAATAGATTTTATTTATCATCCGACATTTTTTCTTAATATTTTACACGTGATATTTAGTGGATATAGGTGCTTGTTCAGACCTCCCTTTATTCAAACAGTATAAATTTACTTCCAAAGGCCTATATGGTAATGGTAAAAATAGCCGTTTCCCTACAAGGAAACACTTGGCATGCATTGACTGACCAGCCAGTACTGTTTTCGTTTGAAATCTATAAAATCATTCTCTTAAAACAATTTTTCAAAAACAGGTTTTTCGAGTCCAGTCAATGTTATCACTCTTTCCAGTATTGATAGGATTTTCCTTCTTAACGTTTTGTTTTATGTAGTATGGAATGTCAACATCTTGATTATTTTTTATTGATTATTCCCCCCGATCAAAAGAGGAAAAGAAATACACCAATTAAACAATTCTGCACGTATATTTACATTTAATCACTCCACCCCAAGCAAGGCGATAACGCCATTAAGGGTTACTGGGATTGAATAGGTTTCTCATGTCCAGTAGCTGTTATCGCTCTTTCTAATGTTGATAGTTTTTTTGTTTTTTTTTAATAATCCTTTATTTGAAGTAGTGTGGAACGTCAACATATTCAATATATCATTATTTACTCTATCTACTGTAGTTGTTGCCGGTGTTTGTAATACTCAACTGATGTGTTATTTGGTACAGTTCTTGTAATTCGATTCTTCAACGCCAGTCCACATTCTGATCTTTGCCCAAACCCTTAGGCTTCACTCGTTCTAAGCCTCTTTAAATATTGATTTTAGAAAGCAGTTCAATATAGTCTTTAACAGCATGTGTGACATCCATATTTGAGTCCCGATCTGATGAGGTTATATAAGAACATGAATGGAGTTTTGAAACTCCAGACCTGAAGAATATATGAAATAAAATGAATATATCAAAATCAACATGCTCTACAAAGTATTGATCTTTGCCCAAACCCTTAGGCTTCACTCGTTCTAAGCCTCTTTAAATATTGATTTTAGAAAGTAGTTCTATACAGTTGACAGTTTTAGATATTTATAAACGTCTTTGACACCATGCGTGACATTCATATTTGAGTCCCGATCTGATGAGGTTATTTAAGAACATGACTGGAGTTTTCAGGTTGATGTTTTGGTTTTGTAGCAACTTGCGGTATTGGGCAAAACTATTTCAGGCACAGACTCATCACAGTTCAGTTTCATTTATTCCTACATTCCTACTACATTTCTTGCAACTGATTCATACACCGAGGTAATTGAAGTGTTTAGTATTTCCTAATTCCATCTCCGTAATCTTTGTGATGGATTTAGGATATGAGATATCACTGATTTCATTTAGCTTCTGCTTTGGAAAGGTTTATCTTGAGTCCTATTTCTTGAAACACTTGGTCGCCGATATTGCTTTGCTGTTCAAGATCATTCTCATCCGAATATGAATATGAATACCTATGTCATTTAAAATAAACCTCTCCTCCTCCTCCTCATTTCATTGGCTTTGTGAAGGAAATGGGATCGACGTCTAATATTGATAGATTTAATTGGGATGTGGTATGGAATGTTTAAATGGTCAGTGCCTATCTCTTTAAATCTGTTAGCGTAAATGCAATACATATATATATATATATATATATATGTGTGTGTGTATGTGTGTGTGTGTATGTGTGTGTGTGAAAAGTGTGTATATAAATATCAATAAATATATATATATATATTATATGCGCAGTGAAATTAAAAATATCAAAGAAAGAACTACATATTTGGTTGGATTGATGTGAGTTTTTGACCCAGGGTTTCACGCTTTTGCGATCGTCAAAGGAAAAAAACCCACGGTCCAAAACGACATCAATCCAAAAATATATATATATATATATATATATATATATATATATATATATATAATAATAATATATGGTAATCCGCATAGAATTTCCTGGAGGATGTAGACCCAGGGAGAGCTCTATGCCAAAAGACAAAGCAAAATTATTACTATTACAGTGCATTTAAAAGTCCTCACCCCGTTGAAAACTGGATATATTTTGTTTATTTTGATGGGTACAATTAATATTTCAAACTTCAATAATTTCTTTTAACAAGCAGATCTTTCACACTTTTATTTAATAGACAAAATACATTTGAAAAACTTAAAACTGATTCTTAAACAAAGATAATTTAGAAAAATGTCTATGCAAATGTCTACACCCCTTTTGTAATGTCTTCAGCTAATACTTTGTGGGTGATCCTGCTGCGTTAATTACAGCCTGCAGTAACTTTCCACGAGCTTGATGCAGTGGTCTGCTGACAGTTTTTGCCATTCTTTATGGCAGAACTTCTCGCGGTGTGTCAGATTGGATGAGGAACGTCGGTGCATAGCCAGTTTAGATCTCTAAAAGATTTTCTATAGGATTGAGTTTCTGGAAACTGGCTGTTCCAAAATTCAAATTCTTTATCATCCTCAAGCTTTATTCTTTTTGACACCTTCTTGGGCTCATCTTGTTGAAATTTGAAATTGCCACCCAAATGGATTAAATATATTTTCAAACTATACGTTATATTTATATATTCAATTTATTTAAGAAATTCCGCCATTTTCTTAAATAAATTATATTATTTGTAAAATTGTATTAATAAATTATATTATCATAAATTGTATCTATAAAAGCAACTTATAAACATATATATATATATATATATATATAAAAAAGAAAGAGGTTGGTGGTTCCAACGAGAGAAAAGTATGTATATTAAAAAGAAGAGAAGAGAGGTAAACGTTTTTAGTTTTAATATTTTTTTTTGAAAAAAATATTAACTTTAATAATTTTACTACACGTGTTTCTGGTCTCGTGACCGTCTTCATGTAAAAGCGGAGATTTCTATTATTAAAAATAATTATTTTTTTCCTTTCTTTACCAACTGATATATTACATAAAGCCAACATTATATATCAATTCAAATGTCCCTTGGGAGAATGTATCTCTGACAAGAAAACAAAAATATTTTTGACATAAGCAAACATTATCCTGACGCCGTATTATACATATACCTGACCGCTCGTGCAATGCGAAACACTTGCGCTACCATTCAAAGTATAGAAAAATACTGATACTACGCATATTGTAATAATGTTCTAAAATTCCTACAACAACATGCTTTAATGCACGCTCGACCATAACATTCAAACATAAAAGAAAAATTCAATAATGAATAACTATTTAGGTTCTAAAGCATAACTATCAGCCATAGCAAAAGAAAAATTCAGTAATGGATAGCTACACATAGTTTTTTGCTTTTACCAATTTCACACCTAAAATGATCTCAGAAAGAGATGGAAAGTTTTAATAAAACTTGTTCCACTGAAACAGTGCATTTTTTTGCATCATTAATTGTACCGAACGGAAAAATATTCAAGAATATGAAATGATTATGTTCAAAATAAGAGACATAACTTTTTAAACTTTTTCAATCAGATATGCCTGAAAGTAGGTTTTGAGCACAAATACACAATATATATATATATATATATATATATATATATATATATATATATATATATATTGTGTATTTAATGTATCAATTTATACAACGATTTCATTAAATAATATAGACAAGTGTTGTCTATTTATTTTATGTAAAAATTTTTATTATCTTCTGATAAGTTTGATAACATTATCATTAACCGAAAAAAATAAATTCACAAAATTTATCCATTATTTTTTATAAAATCTAATTCAAACAAAGCCATTATCAAAGATGTAATTACAAACATATCAAATAATATACGGACACGACAGAGATGATGGTCTGTCATTGTTTTGTTTACGACTGGATCACAAAGCAACGTTGAACACGATCAATCGCTAGCCACAGAAAATCGCACCGCATCTCATGACGTCAACATGATTAACATGACTACTCTACAAATATTCTTAACTGTCTATAATTTTATAATTAGAACAATCTACCCATTGGTTTATATAACGGCTTTCCTTATTTCATTCTAAATTCAATTTATAGTCATGTTGACGTCATGAGATGCAGTGCGATTTTCGCTTCTAGCGTCTTTATATGCGCGTGTTCATCGTTTTTTAGTGATCCACTATGGAAACAAAACAATTTAAGAATCATTCCGTGGTAGAATCAGAATTCGATTTAGACTGGAGTTTTTCATCCAGGTTTTTGAATAAGTATCTAGAACATAAAGAATTCGAATTTCCTGCTAATTAGGCTGATGTACTAAAATAGCAAGTGTACAGAGTGGTCCGAAAGTTTTGTTATCCCGTTCCTCTTTTCCAGACTGTAGGATCTTGTGTCAGAGATCTGAAATAGAAAATGATATTCTGAAGGCTTGAGAGGACTTTCGGTCCAACCTGTACCATGATGCTTTACAGAAGGAAACAGTAAATGCTCGCTTTCTGGTAGCTGTCAATAAATGTTGCTCATGATCTTAAACAAATAAAAAAAAAACGAACCTATCTAGAAGAATCTAAATGACTGAGTGCCCAGTCAATTTTCTTGAAAAATATATGAACTATTTTGGAAATGAGCATTCCAATTTTATACTACCTGAGAATTTTTTTTTTATCATTTAACCCCAAGCAAAACGATAATATCACGAAGACGCAAGTGGTTAATGAGTGAATGAAAATAATTAAACGTTAGTAAGGAGACGTGAGAAATATGAACCTAAAGAGCCTGGTAAACCTACCTAGGTTTCACCTATACGGATCGTCAGAGTCAACCCTGACCCTGACGATCCGTATAGGAGAAACCTAGGTAGGTTTACCTAGCTATTTAGGTTCATATATTGATGTGGGGCCAAAGTTGGGACCACAGAAGGAAAACACGAACACGGATTAGATGTAAGAAAGATATATTAACAACAGGTTACAGAGATAGTATAAGCGGAGCTTATTATATGTTAGTGTCCAATACTGGTAGTCGTACGCGGCTCTCACTGTCTCTCTGACTCTCAGTGTCTGTGTCTAGAGTGTTGTGTCGCATACTTAATATAGACCTGGAAGAGCCTATTGTGTAGGCAGTTTCCGTTCTCACAATATATATATATATATATATATATATATATATATTACTTCAAAACTTACCTCTTACCTCAATCCAAAACAGCTTTCAACAACTAGAGAGTGACGCTTTTTTTTTCTTTTTTTTTTTTTTTTTTTTGAATGTTTGATAGGGCTGGGGAGGTTATGAAAAAAAGCGTCAGTACTAAAAATGAACTTGCTATATTTAAATTTTCCAATATTCAATTAATCATCATCCTTATCATTCCCCTGACTGTTCCACTCACTGAGGGGTTGAGCAAGGTTAGAAGAAACTGACAACCTCCTCCAGGATGATCTGTTTGCGATGGTTCTTAACTGGTTTCAAGAAGACATAAAATTGACGTTGCGTTTATATTTCCAAAGATCGTAGATGGCAGAGAATCAAGAAGCCAGAAAATATTTCCACGAGTGAGAAGTGCGAGAAAAGAAAGTATAAGAATAGAACGTAAGTTTACATCTAGCTGAATCAACAATAAATCTATGAAACCTAACTACCAATCTAGTAGTACGCTTAAATTCATGAGGTCGAGATACCAAGGAGAATATCTCATCAGAGGAATTATTATTAAAATATTTACAGAAAAAAAAGACAGGAAAAACATGTCACGATGGCGGAGAAATGGTCGAAGTTGGGGATAATAGTTCAAGAACTAAATACATTACTACCGAGAAAATGAGGACTCGATCTTTATACTATATATGAAATTATAATTCAAAAACTTTATATTATGTAAAAAATGAAAACCCGATCGTTATATTAATTCAGTCAGTTATGTGCCATTCGTGATACGCGTTTAGGCAATCATGTATCTTTCGATACAAGACTGACGAGGCAGATTTTTCCCCATTTCTTTCTGCGGTAGAGCAGTTGCAATCCAAGGCTATAGAACCCGATCTGTCTTGCTACTTACCCATAGCTGGGGGGGAGTGGAAGTGGATTCATACCTTTCCCAATGATATTAGCACGAAAGTGAATGTAATGGTTTCGACTGGAATTCGAACTCGGCTCTCTGATTCCTCAATATGAACCGCTATCCATTAGTACTGCCTATATTAATTAGTAGGTGATTATTCGATATTTACATTGTCTAGGTAATCGGATCTCTCATAAAAAGCCTGCCCAGGCCTGTCCCCTGCAAAAGACACCCCAGTGTCGTCTCGCAACGACGGCAAAACATGGCAACGGTCTACTGATGGAAGGATTCTGAAGGTCTTTCTATATGTGGTCACCATCAAGAGCGCACGAAGACAACCTTATCTCTGCTTCAAGGACGTCTTCGAAAGTGATATGAGTGTGATAGACATGGACGACGAAAGGTGGGAAGACAACAATCCCTCACGCTGATGATGCAATTTACACCGTGGGCTTGACATAGGAGAGAAGAAACAGAGGGTTGTCACCGGGATGAGGTATGCTCCAATGAAAGAAACAAAACCAATATCGGGGGAGACCTCTTTCACATGTATTGATCGAAATCAAGACTGTCTCTCCTGTGTGGGCCTGTACAGCTATATTTAGCTGCCCCCCCCCCACGTGGGATAGCATGTGACACAAGGCCGAGTTTAATGTGGGTCATCCGAGCCCGTAGGCCCGGCCAAAAATATAGACTTCGAACCCGCATGGGCGGGTTCGAGAGCTGTCAACCTCCCCGAACGAAACCTTGCCCTTCAGCAAAGCCTTGTCCGGGTTCCTCCCTGCTAATGCAGAGAGTTAGACAGACGGCAGTTGCTGTAAGTTTAATACAGCTATGTGGGCCTGTACAGCCCTAACAGGCGCTACACTGCCATCAGCAGCTGAAGCAGAACATTTTGGGTGCAGATATATGGTCCCTCGAGACCAAAGGAAGCCACATAAACTCAGATGTCAATCTTAATAGTAACTGGAAAATGATATGTTATTGTTATATACCGTACTTATAAACACTAATGGGTATGTCCCAATCCTTATAAATACGTTGAACACTATTGTAAGTGGGGGTAATATGCCGTCTAAGTAATCCACCACTAGCAGTGGTTTACCTACTTCACGCCGCTGGCGAGTATTGTATTTTGTTGATGTTATGAAGATTACCATTTCATTTCCAACCTCCGTTTTGGTTATTCAACATTCAGTAACCCTTGCTAGGTTACAACTCTGTCTAACCAAGTCTGTTCATATCTATCTATCTATCTATCTATCTATCTATCTATCTATCTATCTATTCCTGTCTGTTCATATCTATCTATCTATCTATCTATCTATCTATCTATCTATCTATCTATCTATTCCTGTCTGTTCATATCTATCTATCTATCTATCTATCTATCTATCTATCTATCTATCTATCTATTGTCATATCAGTTAGTTATGTGCTATGCATGATACATGCTTAGGCGATCATGTATCTTTCGATACATGAATGACTAGGTAATTTTTCCCGCAGTAGGTTGCCATTTCTTTCTGCGGTAGAGCAGTTGTCATCCAATGCTATAGAACCCGGTATGTCCTGCTACTTACCCATAGCTGGGAAGGGGGAAGAATAAGGGGATTCATATATTTCCCAAGAGTATTAGCACGTAAGTGAATGTAATGAATTTGTTATATACCTATAAAGATTACCATTTCAATTCCAACCCCCGTTTTGGTTATTTCATCATTCAGTATCCCTTCTTAGGTTACAGCAGTTTATATGCTAGCTTGGAAGTGGGTAATCAATCCTTATATTACCTGGGAAATGAATAGCTAGAAAATAGGAAATCAAAATGTACAGGGTGTTTCAAAAAATTTGATATCATTTCGCAATCTAATAACTTTGTTAGATCTCCTTCAAATGACTTCAAATTTTAAGAGCATCTTTATGTTTAATGTTTGTTTTATGTTTTTATGTCTTTATGTTTTTGTGTTTTTCTTATTTGTATTTTTATGTTCTTTAATCTTTAATCTTTTTCTTTACAGGTATAAAAATGCTATTTACTAGAAGAGAAAAGGCGTTTTGTGTGTTGGAGTTTGCTAGAACACAGTCAAACAAGACTGTGCAGCGTGCATTTATGAGAGTGTTCTCTAGAAAGTCACCACTAGGGATGCAGATTTGAAGATGGCATAAAAAGTTCAAAGATGAAGGCTGTCTGTGCAGAGCAAAAGGATCCGGACGACCACAAACTTCACATTTGTGAAATCGTTCACATGATTCACATGCTTTTGAATTTTTCATTCAGATTTGGAAGAATAAATCTTATGATCTTCAACATTAATACTTTTTAATTTCATTTGCCTTAATCATGTACTTTCTGTGATAACTACATCTCAAATGATATCAAATTTTTTGAAACACCCTATATATAAGCTAGGAAATAACAAGTATATTTAATACAGCCTTGGAAATAGATCTATCATTATAATCTGCTAAATTAGAACTGCTACTTCATAAATATATAAGAAATAATACGTATATTTAATACAGTCTGGGAGTTATTATGTCTATCATTATAATCTGCTAAATGAGAAATCGCTCTACATATAGGAAATAACAATTATATTTAATACAGCCTGGGAATTAGAAGGTCTTTTTTAATTACAATCTGGTAAATGAGAACTTGATCTTCATATATAGCTAGGAAAGAAGAAGTATATTTTATACAGCCTGGGAAATAAAAACTCTTTCATTATAATCTAGTTAGTTTGTTGGTTGGCACATCAATGTCTTTCGTTTATTTAATGCTGGAATCTAAATATTTTGAAAACAGTTTTTGGGATTCAGCTACAAATAAAATGTATTGTTGGCCATTTTTCTATAAAATTGATTCGTGGTAATTCCGCTTTTACAATGTATTTTATTATAAATATCTATCGTTGGTAATTTTTTTTATATAAAAATGTATTACTGGTATTTTTACGATAAAAATGAATTTTTATACTTTCATAGCGTTTAGCGTGGGGGGGTCACTATTTGTCCATAGCTGGGCTCTAAGAGGTGCTACCACCCCGGGTCGGTGTAGACCTGAGAATAACAGCGGTTAAGAGGTGGTTCTATGCCCCTCAAAACCTCCAATCTCCCGATCACAGGCCTTGCTGATAGATGTCGTTTATCATCATACCCAGGACTATTTGGTAAATGAGAACTAGATCTTCATATACATCTAGGAAATAAAAAGTATATTTTATTCATACTGGAAATAAAAATTCGATATGAATAAACACTTGGAAATAAGGACGCGATTTTCATATTGTTGAAGAAATGAACACACAATCTTTATACGATCTGTGAAATGACAAGTCAAACTTTATAATACCTGAGGAAATAAGAATTCTGTCGTTATATGTTCAATGAGAACGCGATCTTTTTATAACATGGGAAAAGATGTTTGGATTCTTCGATATAATTGTAGATCATTTTGTGTATGTATGAAATATCAATCAACCTAAAGAAAATCTTTGTTGCACCTTGAAATTCGGTGCATTTTTTTCTGTTCGATGGCCTATCCTTCCACAAGGTTTCTTGGAAATTCGCAGAAAACATTTTGAGATGTTGTGTGTAAATAAGCAATTATTGTTGAATCCATAAGTTTTACGGAACTTCGGTGATGGAGGGAATACTTCCACTAACAAATTGATTAAAAATCAACAAACAGAACCAAAAAAACAAAGAAAGAGTGGGAGAAAAGAAAGTCTATACTAAAGAGTACTTATGAGGTAAAAGAAAGAAAAAAAGTGACATGATTTTTTTTCTTTTTTTTGAATTACCCCTTTCATTATTATTGAAAGGGGTAATTCAAAAAAAGAAAAAGAGGAAGAAAGAAAAAACAAACAAAGAAAAGAAAGAAAAACAAAGAAAGAAACAAACAACGAAACAAAAAATGGAAGATAACAAGCAACAGAATAAGAAAGAAACAAAGGTGAAAGCTAGTGATATAAGAAAGTGAGGGGCGTACCTCTCGGTGGTGTAATGGTTAGCAAGCTTGTCTCGCTCAGAACTATTGTGACTGAGTAGTGTTCAATTCTCACTGGGTACCCCATACTTTCGGCCTTGTGCCACATCTGAGCTACGCTTGGAAAATCACTATAAGAAAGTGAGTGAAAAGAGAAAGAAAGAAAGAAAGAATGGATAAAAGAAAGTCTATACTAAATGGTAGTAAAGAGAGGAAAAGAAAGAAAGAGATATGAAATTTAGTGCAATAACAATGAAAGGAATAATTCAAAAGAAAGAAAGAAAGAAAGAAAGAAAGAAAGAAAGAAAGAGTGGATAAAAGAAAGTCTATACTAAATGGTAGTAAAGAGGGGAAAAGAAAAAAAGAGATATGAAATTTAGTGCAATAACAATGAAAGGAATAATTCAAAAGAAAGAAAGAAAGAAAGAAAGAAAGAAAGAAAGAAAGAAAGCGACATAATAAAAGAATGAAACAAAAAAAATTGAAGATAACAAGCGAGAAAATAAGAAAGAAACAAAGGTGAAAGCTAGTGATATAAAAAAATGAATGAAAAGAGAAGTTCATTAAAAAAAGAAAGAAAGAAAGAAAGAAAGAAAGGAAGGAAGGAAGGAAGGAAGGAAGGAAGGAAGGAAGGAAGGAAGGAAGCTAATTATTTTATAAAGTGAATGTTGGAATTCCGAGCACCCGTCTCGGTGGAGAATATGGTGACAAGAAGCGAAATGAAAATCAAAACTAAAAGAGAGATAACGCTAGGTGGATTCGATGAAGAGGCGGGAAATCAGGCTGGACTGTCCATATTACGAATTGTGCACCTGCGTTTTCTTGCGATCTGACTGAGCTGATTGCTTCTGGCTAATTTTAAATCACTGCCATTGACATGTACAAGAAGGAATCTGTTTTTACTGTTGTTTAGTGTTTGCCTGGCACGGTTTGTGCGAAAGAGAAACACATAGCGTCTTGTCGGAAAGTGCGGAGAGAGGAGGAGCAGGAAGAGAAAGGGTCGTAGGGGAGGGAGAGATGAAATCGGCAATGGTTTGGGAATGATGGTGCTGTAGTGTTGATGGTTACAAGGGTGGGTACATGAAGTGGGTGAAGATTGTGATAATGATGATAAAGGAGATGGAAAGAAGAAAGAAAAAAAGGAGAAATTGAAGCAGCAGGAGGCGAGAGGACGAATATCGAGAAAAGAACGGAATAATGGAAGGAATAGAATGGCAAGGCAACAATGGAGAATATTGATGAAGATAAATGAATGGAAAAAGAAAGAAAGAAAGAAAGAAAGAAAGAACAAATGAATGAATGCAGACAAAGTAAGAGAAGACGGAAAGGAAAAAAGAACACATTAGAAAGAAAGAAAGAAAGAAGATAGAAAGAAAGAAAGAAAGAAAGAAAGAAAGAAAGAAAGAAAGAACAAATGAATGAATGCAGACAATATAAGAGAAACGGAAAAAAAAAGAACACATTAAGAAAGAAAGAAAGAAAGAAAGAAAGAAAGAAAGAAAGAAAGAAAGAAAGAAAGAAAGAAAGAACAAATGAATGAATGCAGACAATATAAGAGAAGACGGAAAGGGAAAAAGAACACATAAGAAAGAAAGAAAGAAAGAAAGAAAGAAAGAAAGAAAGAAAGAAAGAAAGAAAGAAAGAAAGAAAGAAAGAACAAAAATGAATGCAACAATATAAGACAATATAAAAAGAACACATAAGAAAGAAAGAAAGAAAAAAAAAAAGAAAGAAAGAAAGAAAGAAAGAAAGAAAGAACAAATGAATGAATGCAGACAAAGTAAGAGAAGACGGAAAGGGAAAAAGAACACATAAGAAAGAAAGAAAGAAAGAAAGAAAGAAAGAAAAGAAATAGAAAGAAAGAAAAAAGAAAGAAAGAAACAAAAATGAATGAATGCAGACAATATAAGAAAGACGGAAAGGAAAAAGAACACATAAGAAAAAAGAAAGAAAGAAAGAAAGAAAGAACAAATGAATGAATGCAGACAATATAAGAGAAGACGGAAAGGAAAAAAGAACACATTAGAAAGAAAGAAAGAAAGAAAGAAAGAAAGAAAGAAAGAAAGAAAGAACAAATGAATGAATGCAGACAATATAAGAGAAGACGGAAAGGGAAAAAAGAAATGATTATGAATGAAAGAAAAAAGAAAGAAAGAAAGAAAGAAAGAAGAAAGAAGAAAGAAAAGAAAGAACAAATGAATGAATGCAGACAATATAAGAGAAGACGGAAAGGAAAAAAGAACACATTAGAAAGAAAGAAAGAAAGAAAGAAAGAAAGAAAGAACAAATGAATGAATGCAGACAATATAAGAGTAGACGGAACGGGAAAAAGAACACATTAGAAAGAAAGAAAGAAAGAAAGAAAGAAAGAAAGAAAGAAAGAAATATAAAAAAGTAATAAAGAAAAAACGTGATTACTGAAAGAATGAGCGCAAAGAATGAAACTAACAAACAAACAATAGATGGATGAATGCAGAAAATATAACAGTGAATGAAATAAAGAGAAAGAGATTTTATTGGAAAGAAGGAAAAAAGTGCTTAAAAGTCTAGGTAGAAGACGATATCTGAAAGAAACGAAAAATGGGGATGAAGAAGGAAAGAACGAGAACCATAAAAGAAAGAAAGAAAGAAAGAAAGAAAGAAAGAAAGAAAAAAAGAAAGTGAAAAAGAAGAGATATAGGAAAGAAACAAATAAAGAGAGTAAAAATAATATACAAAATAAAAATAAAGAAAAAACGTAATGAAAAGCAGAAAGAAAGAAAAACATTTGATGAGAAGAAACAAGAAGCTACAAGCAATAAAAGAAATAAAAATGTATGAAAGAGAAGGTAAAAGACACTATCTAACAGAAATTATTGATTCTCATTGATTTGTCTGTTTTACGGCTTGCCAACCTGTTGCAGGTTATTTAAAGCCAGATTGTAATATTTTTTGGAGATAATAATGATTTACTGATATAAGTCTTACTATTTAATCCATAACTGGGAGGAAGTATTTTTGACATAATAATAATTTACTTATACAAGTCCTACCAGAGGTGGGGGATCCATACCTTTTCCGAAGAGAATTTGCGTGTAAATGAATATAACGAACTCGGCGGACATTAGAACTCGGTTTTCCGATTTCCAATTTCGAGCCGTTATCCATTACACCACCCGCACACTCAAATTTACAGCACCTCGTATTCCCAAACGGTCGTCCATCTAGGTAGTGACTAAGCTTGACATTGCTTAACTTCGGTGATCGAATGAGAACCAATGTTTCAACGTGATATGGTCGTAAGCCTAAAAGAAACGAAAACAAGAAAGAAAGAAAGAAAGAAAGAAAGAAAGAAAGAAAGAAAGAAGATAGAAAGAAAGAACAAATGAATGAATGCAGACAATATAAGAGAAGACGGAAAAAAAGGAGACATTAGAAAGAGTTGATTAAAATACATATATATAAGAAAAAAGAAAGAAAGATAACTTAAACGAAGAGGATATAAAAAGTAAGAAACAAACAAATAAACAAAGCGGAGTGAAAGATGTCAATAAAAGAAAGAAAGAAAGAAAGAAAGAAAGAAAGAAAGAAAGAATAGGACTATATAAGAAAAATGAAAGAAAGCGAAAAAGAAAAGGATATTAAAAAGTAAGAAACAAACAAATAAACAAAGCGGAGAAACTGATGTCAGTATAAGAAAGAAAGAAAGAAAGAAAGAAAGAAAGAAAGAAAGAAAGAAAGAAAGAAAGAAAGAAAGAAAGAGTGGATAAAAGAAAGTCTATACTAAATGGTAGTAAAGAGGGGAAAAGAAAGAAAGAGATATGAAATTTAGTGCAATAACAATGAAAGGAGTAATTCAAAAGAAAGAAAGAAAGCGAGAAATAAATAAATAAATAAATAAAGAAAGAAAGAAAGAAAGAAGAGGCACATATAATAAAACAAGAAAAAATCAAAGAGAAAAGGAAGAGGATAAAAAAAGAAACAACCAAACAATGAATTGGAAAAAAAAGACGATGGCATGAGAAAAAAAAAGGATAGAAGCAGACGTTATTAAATAAGAAGAAGCATTCTGAGAACAAACAGAACAAGATGTTATAAGAAAGGAAGACGGTAGAAAAATAGACAAAAAAAAATGTAAGACCTTATAAGGAAAGAGGAAAGAACGAATAGCAGAAAGTAAAAAAAAAAACTACATAAGGGAAGCATGGTGAATAGGATTAAAACGAAAACACCAGGAAAACAAACAGGGAAAATCCATGAGTAATAAGAGGGGGAGGAGTTGAAGAATAAGTAGCAGGAAGAGGTGAACCCGAAAGAGAAATTATTTCTCACCTTCGCATGGGAATATGATATGGCACAAGGCTGTTTTCAACGGGGAGAGCTCGCGGGAATATAGGAGGACCTACGAAAACTGTTTCATTTTGATATCTTGTAGGTGTCAACGTTTAACCATAACTATAGTTAGTGCAATGGAATAGTGCTGTCTCAAGAATCATTTTTTTTATTTTAGATTAAATTTCACGCCAAGTAAGGCAATAAAGCCACTAAGATACAAAACGTTATTGAAGGCGAAAGAATATGAAAAAAATAAAACGTTATTAAGGAAGGAGATTAATAAAAAATAAAAAAACAGGAATTAAGAATGCAGAAGATAACGAACGATGCCGCGTATAAATTTTTTAATAACAAAGTTCATTGGAAAGCCAGAGGCGCGAAGAGAGTTCCACAAGCGAGAAGTGCGATAGAATAAACTGTTAACATACAACTTACAGTTACATCTAGCCATTTCAACTGTAAAATGATGAGACCTAACTGCCAATCTAGTACTGTGCTTATTTTCTTTTATAGTCGAGGTATCAAAAAGAAAAACTTATCAGTAAATCTGAAACAATTCCCAGGAAAATATTTATTAAAAGTCACGGGAAAGCTACATTTCAATGCTGAGAAACTGATTGAAGGCGAGATGCCAGGTCAGGATTGATAACATTACAGATTCTTCTTTTTATTTTGTTAATATTTGGTTGGATTTATTTTGATCAGTAGATTTATTCTTTATGAATACTGTATAGTCGAGTGACCATTTCTGCGTTTTCGCATGGCTGGTCACCATTTTATAATCGGAAAAATATGTTGTACTTGTGTTTTCGAAGTGTTACTTGCGTATTGTTTTGGTAACTTCTCGTGTCGTATACGTAAGCCCTTATTAAAAAAAAGAATATTACCAATTTTTGAATTCGTTTCTGCAAACCCGAATTAAATTTCATGCGTTTGCTCAATCATTATCAAACATTTAACGATGTTAGATTAATCAATATCTTTTTTGCAAATGCTATATTTCAAATTTAAATATATGGTTACTGCATCAGAGACGCCATATGTAGAACGTTTTCACATAGTTTGGTAACGCTACCGGTTAAATATAGTATTAAATATTTTATACGCATTTTAAATATTCAATTATTTTTTATAATTTTGTCGAGTTAACTCGGACAATCATGAGTCTCTCACGTCAACTATCATCGTTGAAATGTCATTAGGATGGCATTCTGAGCCAATATAGGGCGACCAATCCGTCTTGCTCCATGGTCAGGTGTGTAGAGCAATAGATTACTCGTAGATTACCGGTTGGCTCGCCATCAGTATCACGCAAAGCGTATTATTGTAGAAATATCAAGGATGGGTCCATAGAGCTGTAATTTAGTTGGATGTTGTCTCCAAGAGATGTTAAGTATAGCTCTGAGCATCCGTGTGTAGGTTCCATCAAGCGTAGACTCTGTTGTTTTAGTTAATGTCCAAACAGTGACACCATGCAGTGGTTAGAAAGAATCTCCGTTTGAGGATCTCTGGAAGGTCAGATTTCAGATTACATCCATTTTATTGAAGGCGGACAAAGCGGAAACATTCAATACACGTTTTTTAAAGGTTATTCTTTAAATAAATTAAAAATAGCGCTTGTAGCAATAAGAAATAATTTCAGATTAAAAATCCATTTAAAAATAGTCTTTATTTTTCGGGTACGAAAGTGAAGTTTGTAGATTTCGATTCGTATGAGTTTTTCCTTGTACACGCTTAGGCGATCATGTATCTTTCGATACATGACTGATGAAGCAGATTTTCCCCCGCAGTAGGTTGCCATTTCTTTCTGCGGTACACCAGTTTCCACCCAAAGGCTATAGAACGCGGCCTGTCCTGCTATTTACCCATAGCTGGGGGGGAGAAGAAGAGGATTTATACCTTTCCCAAATGAATGTAATGGATTCGACTGGAATTCAAACTCGGCTCCCGATTCCTCAATCCAAATGTCCGGCTTACACTAGAGTCAAACGAAGCGCATAGATCTGGTTTCAGTCAGTTATGTACCATGCGTGATACACGTTTAGGCGATCATGTATCTTTTGATACATGACTGACGAGGCAGATTGTTTCTCACAGTATGTTGTCATTTCTTTCTAGAGTAGACCAGTTGCCATCCAAGGCTATAGAACGTTCTGTCTTGCTATTTACCCATAGCTGAGGGTCTTCCATGACCAAATTTGTAACGGAACTCTTCAGCTATAAGATCCTATTCTCTAGTGGAAGAACGGAATATGGGTTCGATTCATGTCAGGAGGCACATTTTCTTTAGTGGTACTTTTCGATTTCGAACGGTTGTCGAGCAAATATAACGTTTATAATAAAACGATATCTGATCAAAAAGTATCGGGACTGTTGCTATGGTAACAGAGGTAAGGTCCGCTGAGTGGAGTACCTTGGCACAAACTGAGCTTGAACTCTGTCGCGCATACAAATTAAGTTATAACGTTCTCGCTCACTTCCTTTGTTTAGAGTAATGCTTGTAAGGAAAGTGTGTAGAGTGTGGTCGTCTCACTACATCACAGAGGTTCCATCAGTGACCATGGCTTATTGTACAGAAGTTTTTGGCATAACATTCTCCAGGCACGAAAAACACCATATTCCCCAGATCCTGCGCCTTGCGACTTTTTCCTCTTCTAAAATCAAATCCAACATCAAAGAAACAAGATTTCAAATAAATTTCCAGGAAATCCAAGAGAATGCGACGAGGCAGCTGTTCGTTACCTCCAAAACGACTTCCAGGAATACTTTCATCAATGGAAACGACTATGGACAAAGTGTATAACTTCAGAGGGGGATTATTATGAAGGAGATTAAATGCTGAATTGATATGTTTTATAGTTTTCTTTTTATAGCACCAAACACGATATTTTTTTACTAAACGTCGTATACATATAAACACGCATATTTTACAAGGTATTTGAAAAAGAATACCTTGTAAAATAACATGAAAATGTAGAGACATGCATTATATAAAAGCAGATCATATAACATACGTTTGACAAACCCAATAATTTAAACTTAACGAATAAGTTGACCAATACCCGAAAAACATAAACCAAAAGAAATAAAGAAATTAAATAAAAAATATTAAAATAAGTAATGCTCAAATGAACACAACTAAATGTTATAATGATAATCGACAAACAAATAATTAAGTAATCAATAATGAGTAAAAAGTTAACAATTACTTGGAAAATATCTGTAGAAAAAAAAAAGATGGAAGTCACGTCAGATCGGTGGGAAAGTGACTGAAATCGAGATGCCAAATCAGGATCGATTACATTAAAGATTTTCTTATAATAATAATAATAATAATAATGCAAGCACCACAAGCCAGAGAAGATGATCGAAAATGATCGAAAAAGTCAAGCTCTTCTGGGATTGCAACGCCGCTTTCTTGAGGACGTCAAAATAGACATCAGTGTCATTGACAAAAAAAAAGACAAAAGATAAAAAAAAAATGAAAGAAAAAATAAACGACGAAATGGAAATTTGGAGACACAAGCGAAAAGAATTGCTGCATAATGACATGGACAATGGTTGCAAGGAAGAAACTTGAAGCAAGAAACAGGATCCCTATTAATTGTAACC
>CAHIKZ030000574.1:32500-42500 GCA_903632075.3 Acanthosepion pharaonis | reverse complement strand
CCTTGTGGCACATCTAATCTACGATTGGAAAATCACTATATATAAAGGTGGTCACCTCGAAGCGGTGTAATGGTTAGCAAGCTTGTCTCGCTAGAACAATTACGACTGGGTAGTGAGTTCGATCCTTACCGGGTGCTCCTTACTTTCGGCCTTGTGCTACATCTAAACTACGCTTGGAAAATCTATATATGGTTGGTCACCTCG
This sequence comes from Acanthosepion pharaonis, assembly GCA_903632075.3. Taxonomy (NCBI): domain Eukaryota; kingdom Metazoa; phylum Mollusca; class Cephalopoda; order Sepiida; family Sepiidae; genus Acanthosepion; species Acanthosepion pharaonis. The sequence continues at coordinate 42,296 of CAHIKZ030000574.1, read as the reverse complement.
AAGGGGTGTAATGGTTAGCAAGCTTGGCTCGCTAGAACAATTACGACTGAGTAGTGAGTTCGATCCTCCTAATTTCGGCCTTGTGCCACATCTAAGCTACGCTTGGAAAATCACTATACAGTTAAAGCTTTTCGTCCCAGTTAAAGAATGGAATAAAAGTTGCTGAAAATTTCAGCCCAGCTAAGGAGGCTTTCCAAAAAATATCTATTATGGTACCATTTCATAAGATCTAGGATACAAGATCTGACCGAGAACTTTTCAGCTCTCTATCATAGATAATTGTCTTTTTCCATCTTCTTTCTTTCACGCCTTAATTGTTTCACACCACCCTATATTTTTTTTTCTTTTTTTCGTTTTCTTACTTCATAATGTCTGGAAGTAAACAAAAATGGAGAAATTTCTTGCCATGCTGCCCCACTACAACTAATTTTTCAAACAATTATGTTTCTCTATGTTCTAAGCAATTAAACCTAATCCAATCCCGTTGAATCTCATCTCATTTAATTTAATCTAAACCAATTGAGTATATTTCCTAGTCAAATCAATTCTCGTCAGCCTTAGCGAAAAGAAATCGCGTTGGAGTCAGCCCGTTGACACAAACATGAACCTTATAGAGCTGGAATTTTTATCAGTGAAAGAGAATGCATAAAGAGGAGAAAGATCGAAATTGAAGAAAGAGACAAGAAGGAAGAAAAACGTAGAAGAATAACAATGAATGGAAAAGGGGTGGCAAAATAGAAAGGAACGAAGGAAAGTGTAAATAAAACGTACTGAGAGGAAGACAAGATAGAAAGTAGAAATAAAATGTAAGAAACAGAAGATAATGAAGAAAAAATAAAGAACGAAAGAATGATTTAAAATAATAAAGGGCTGGAGATATTAAATAGTAAAAAGAAAAAGAAAAAAGAAATCATTAAGAAACATTATCGAAGAAAAAAGATGCGCGAAAACCTAAATGAATAAAATAAAAAAATAACGGAATGAATGAAAATGGAAAGAAGAAGCTTACAATAATATAAAAATGGAGGCATTAGACAATGATATAGTGAAGAAGAAAAGAAAAATGGAAGCTGATTTTAAATGAAAAAAAAGGCTATAGAAAATGAATTAAAAAAAAAGAAAAAGAAAAAAACAGAGAAAAAGAAAAAAACAGAGAAAAAGAAAAAAACAGAGAAAAATAAAAATAAAGAAAAATAGATTTTAAAGAAACAAAAATGTCTAAAGAGCTTAGATGAAAAAAAACGATTGAAAGAAAATGTGTAAGGTTTTCGGCCATATCACGTTCTACACCCTTATGTTAAGCCACGTCGATCATTGTCAGTACCAAGATGGGTGACTAGCTGGGGAATAACAAGTGCTGTGCACAGGGATGTATGGGTGGTATAATGGATAATGGCTAGAGTTCTAATTCCAGTTATAATCACTTACACGCAAATACCCTTGGGAAAGGTAGAAACGCACCTCTTTTCTTTTTCCCAGGTAAAACCTGTATCACTAAAATCATTATCTCCTAAAAAATTCTTATAATCTAAAAATATTTTCTGTCTTTAAATAACATACAAAGGGTTGATAAGAATATTATATAATGTTAATACAAAAGTATTAACTACCTTAAAATATATTTTTCGATTTACTGTTATTATGTGGAAAAAGTCAGATTTTTTTACTATTTAATATCTCCAGCCCTTTATTATTTTAAATCATTCTTTCGTTCTTTATTTTTTCTTCATTATCTTCTGTTTCTTACATTTTATTTCTACTTTCTATCTTGTCTTCCTCTCAGTAAGTTTTATTTACACTTTCTTTCGTTCCTTTCTATTTTGCCACCCCTTTTCCATTCATTGTTATTCTTCTACGTTTTCTGGAACATCCATTTAAGGTCTGCGAAAAGACCTTAAATGGATGTTCCAGAATTGTTCTCAACTATTTACGTTTATTAGTCATCGTCAATGACATTCTTGGATCTTTCGTCTAAACATAGTTTAAATACATAGATTTTCAGAAGTCGAATACTAACGCAACAGTTTTATCGTCCGCTAGTAATCAATTTTCTGATCAAACTTATGTTAATTCCTACTTCTGTTAGACACACACCCACCCGACTAAAGTCTACCCTTTTTAATCAAATTTAAAACAAACCTATGTCTAAGTTTTTGACTCAAATGTCAACCAGATCTACTTTATCTCTTTTATCATAAAAAGACCTATGTCGACATTATTTTACTTTCAAAGAGACCAGACTTAAGTGTAAACCGGGCCTATATTCATTTATATTAATCTTATGTAAACCGGATCTATGTCTGTACTTTTTACTCTTGCGTATACCTGACATATATCTACCGTTTTGACTCTACTGTAACCAAACCTATGCCTACCTTTTTATCTAAAACCTGACAAAAATCACCTCTAGGTCTACCTTTTTGTGCAAACCGAATCCATATTGGCTTTTTAACACGACTACTAACCGCATATATATCTTTTTTTATCCAAACTTTTCACTAGACAGGCATGAGATGATAAACGTGTCAGCAGTTTTGGGGCATGCGTAAAAATAAAAAAAAGAACTGGGAACCTCTGTGCTGCGGGTCCTAAGTGGTTAGCTCTCTTTCATTTCGGCCCGAGGTCGTGATAGGATGCTAAAATTAGTGCTCCGTTTAATAGACGCACATAACCTAGAAAATATGCGGCTTCTCGGTCTCACGTTGACTGCTGACCTGAGATGGAATAAATACATTGAGTCAATTGCCTCGTCCACCGCAAGGAAAGTTGGCTCCCTGAGACGCGCCAGGAAGTTTTTCTCCCCGGAGTCGTTCCTCCAGATCTACAAATCAACAATTCGCCCTTGCATGGAGTATTGCTGCCATATATTGTCTGGTGCCCCTTCTGTTTGCCTCGGGGTTCTTGATAGGCTCCAGAGGCGGATATGCAATATAATTGGCCCTGCTCTGGCATCTCGTCTACAGTCACTTTCTCACAGACGCGCCGTCGCCTCTCTCTGTCTGTTCTACAAATACTTTCATGGAAATTGCTCCGATGAGCTGCATTCGCTGGTTCCCAGACGTCATGAGTTTCAGCGCCTTACGAGGCTGGCATCCCGCTCTCACCCCTTCACTGTCGAAACTCCTATATGTAGCCGTCTTTTCTACTCCAATAGCTTCATGTCACACACCTCTCGCCTGTGGAACTCCCTTCCCTATTCCAGTTTCACTGAGAGCTATAATCTCCAGCTATTCAAGTGTAATGTCAATCGACATCTCCAGTTGCCTTGATCTATCCACTACCCTCATCCTTTCTTCTATCACTCCTATCTGCTCTTGTTCTAAATTTTTCTGTAACCCCTTGCGTCCTAGTGGCTTCCCGCCTTGCTTGGGGTGAAATGCTTAAAAAAAAAAGTTCAACTTTTTCTTCATTCTTAAGAACATGCCTTGATATTTTCTCGACACAAAAGAGTAGGCGTTCTTAACTTACAGACAAGAAGTTATCAAGGGGCAAAAAGTTTATTAAAAGATAGGATTATCTTCAAAATAAGTCAGGAAATTAGTATCCCCAGATTAACAACACTATCTCCTAGAATATAACAGACAAAGTTTTAAATCCATTTAGAGAGCACTAAATCCTCATGAATCTAATTTTACACGCGGTAAAAGCTCGTGCACACAGATTTCTAGAGAGTAAATGATTCAGTAAAAGAAGATAGAAAACCTTGGAAATTCTACTAAACTAGCCAACCATGTGTGGAAATTAAAGGTGAAAAAGGAAAAGATCCGACTGTAAATTGGAATTTTTTTTTTTTTTAAAAAAAAGCTAAATTTACAACAATCATAGCAATATCTGCAACCTTTGTCAACAAGAGAAATTAGCAAAAATAAAATTTCCAAACCCCAAAACCTTTTAAACCAGAGACCGGAAATTATATCCTGTTGCATTCATACTAAAATGTTCCTTTTGAGTTCAGTTGAAGTTGGATAAAAAAAAATTATTCTTAAAAAAAAAAATAAAGCGTTAGGAACTGAATTGAACGAAATCGACTTAAGATACCGAAAGGGTGAAACCAAATTAGCGATATTTGCTGATCTCCTAATTTTACAAATACAGTGAAGAGGGGTTAACAAATATTTGTAGCCATACAAATTTTTAATTTATTGTATGTCCAACTAATGAATAAACATACTTTTCATATAATTAACTGTACACATGCATAATAACTAAATATGCATAGAAAACATAAAAATATTTGATTTACTAGAAATGAATCCCATTTATCCATTTCAATGGTGAAAAAGTATTCAAATTTCAGATTTTAAAACTTTTAAATAGCTTTAATACTCTAGATTATTCATATGGAATATTCTAGAATGTTCCAATAATGCTATCAGTAGTTATTTTCAGCCTAAAAAGTAAAAACAGAACATTCTGTAATTGATATTCATGCAAGAATATTATCATCATGACAAGTGGTAAAGAATTGATAAATTCGCAAAAATAAACGATTGTTAAACTCTGGAAAGAAGATAAAAGTCACAGGAAAATCTAAGACAACCTGAATATTCCATTTACTACCATTAGTTCATTTATTGCAAGATATAAAAACTCAAAACTGTTGAAGACCAAAGAAGAACAGGTGCTCCACGGAAGATTTCTTCAAGATCTTCGAGGAAACTAATGCGTCAAATTAAACGAAATCCAATGGTTACTCGTCAAGAGTTTCAGGATGATTTGGTTTCATCAGGAATCTGTGTCACTAAGCGGACAATAAGCAATGAAATTCAGAGGAACAATTTAATGTCACGCTCCGCTGGGAAAAATCCACTGATATTGAAAAGACACAGAGATGCCAGTTTTAAATTCGTTCGTGAGCATAAGGATAAAGAAAAATCGTATTGGGAAAGTGGAGAGACGAAACCAAAACTGAGTTGTTTGGACGTAATTCTAGAAATCATGTATAGGAGAAAGATGGCGATGCCTTCAAACAAAAGAACACAGTTCCAACAGTGAAATTTGGTGGCGGCAGCATCATGGTTTGGGGATGCTCTTCTGCAAAAGCTAATGGCAACATATTAATAATAGATGGTAGAATGAATGCTTCAATATATCAAAATGGAAGCAAATTTAATGATTTCGGTTGAAAATATTGAACTTCCTCCTGATTGGATCGTCCATCAAGATAACGATCCTAATCATATTGCAAAACCTACGAAGAATTGGCTTACTGAGCGACAGGCCAACAAAACTCTTGGTAATACAAAAGATGAACTAATGGCAAGGATTATGGAAGCATTTACAGAAGAATGCAGGGGATTCTGCTGGCCGTAGTTGGAGCCAATGGCGATTTTATTAAATAAATTTACTCTTTTGTATTTAAAAATATGTTTTTGTAACTATGGTAAATATATCTGTTAAAATGAGATGTCTGTTATTTTCATTTTTGTGTAATTTAGACAATTTATCCATCGCACCATATAATATATATATATATACATTTGTGAAGAAAAATATACAGAAAAAACAAAGAAAAATCCTTATATGCAATTATGCTGTTTTAAATGTTAATATAATGTCAACGTCGGACGTTTCGGTCTAATAAACCATCTTCAGGACATATTCATAAAATATAATTAACATTATCAATTCAACATGACAAAGACGATGTACATAAGAACAAGACTTATCCAAACAGATAACTGAAAGTTTTATAAGATCAGCGTTCCGTTTAAACAGGGTCACGTTGTGTGTACAATTAATAGATTTTATTTTTCTAATCCGACATAATCTTGATTCATTTTTAGCAGTCCCCCGTATTTAAATAGACGCCTCTTTTATTTTAAGCAGTATTTTAATTTCTCTAAGTGATCTGTTTATTTTACATCATTTTTTACTTAGTCTATGTGTCCCGTTTATTTTCGTCTATGAGTTTTATTTATTCTAAACAAAATTTTATTTCGCCTCGACCTTGAAAATAATATCAATCAGCTAAGTGACAAATTTTATATTTGTATTATCCTGTATATATCACACAAACAATGTTTGTACTTCAAGCAAAAATGGACGATCGGAGTAATTCGGCTAGATAATGTTTTTAGACAATCGTTTTTTTTTAATATTTATAGTATTCGATATTATAAGACGAGTTAATAATATAAATAATAATATAAATAATATTAATAATAAATAATGAATGTAATTAAATATGTTAATTCATCTTCGAGAAACAATGATGTAATTTCAGGAAACTCAGAGTAGAGGCAAGATAAATTAACATATTTAATTACATATATATATATATATATATAGATAATATTAGTGGGAAATATACATACATATGAAAAATATATCTAAAAAATTCCCATACATGTATATTTTCAGAAAAAATTTTCCAAGAGGAAGGATCCAGGTAGAACTCAATGTCTAGGACAGAGTAAGGATATAATAAAAAAAGGCTTAAACACTAATATTCCATGGTATATATATATATATATATATATATATATATATATATATATATATATATATATATATATATATATATATATGTATGTATGTATGTATGTATGTGCAGAAATACAGATTTAAAGTGTGCTCTATTTATGGGTTAAAATTCTCAATATCAGAGATAGAACGTATGCAAATATAAAAGTGAACATTGAAAACACTCAGAGGCGACAGGCTGTTTCATGCTAAGCGCAATCGTCAAGCCGTTGTATGGTGGTATGCGTGTAGAAAAAAGGAAAGATAAAGTAAGAAAGTATGATGCTTATTCTGATGAATTTTAGATATGGATAAAATTGAAAGTAGAAAAGCAATTTCGTAGTTATGTTTGTATGAGTTTTTCTTATATATATATATATATATATATAAGACATTCAAAAATTTTCTCTCTCCTTTCTTCCCTTTTCTCTCATATCTCTTCTCTTTCGTTTTCTTTCTGTCTTTTGCCGTCCTTTTGACCCACCAATTGATCCACATCTTTCAACAAACGCCAGCCACTCCCAACCAGTTTCATTCACATATCGCTGTCAGCCATGTTGTTTTAACGTATTATGGTCGCTGACCCGCTTCATTCACGCAGCATAACTGCTTTCTAGGTTCAATGATTTGAATTACCTGCGTTTTTCTATAACCAGTCATTTTGACAACAGAACTGCCATTACCGTGACTCTTTCAGACAATCGTAATATCCACGATACTCATCATCACTGCTGCCATCTGACTCCTTCTTTTTAGTTTAATCAATAAGTGGTAATTTATATATATACATGGAATATTGCTGTCATATATAGGCTGTACGTCTCTGTATGTCCTTGACAAAAATCCAGAGACGAATATGCAAGATGATAGGTCCTGATCTGGCATCTAGTCTACAATCGCTATCCCGCAGATGTGCTGTGGCCTCACTCTGTCTCTTCTACAAATATTTTCACGGCAACTGTTCCGACGAGCTACTTTCGCTCGTTCCCGGACTACATAAATTTAAATGTGCTACCATGCTGGCATCTCGGTCCCACTCTTTCACTGTCAAAACGTTTAAATGTAACCATCTCTTCTTCTCAAACAGCTTCTTCCTCTGCACTTCCTGTCTGTGAAACTCCCTTCCTCTTACTTGCTTCCCCGATGTCTATAATCTTTAAATATTCAAGTGTAATGTCAATCGACATCTGAGATTGTTCCGCGTTCTTCTCTGTATCTTTTCCTCAAACACGATTCTTTACTCTTGTTCTGAATCCTCTGTAACCCCTTGCACTCCCGCCTTGCTTGGGGTGAATTGTCTTGGAAAAAATAAAATTAAAATAAGTAGAAGATGAAGAACTCGTACATACATAAGATGGTAGGAAAGTTGTCGATTCTTTGTACCGCTCTAGTAAGTACCTGACTCCTTCTGCTATCCTCTGCTTTTACAAAAGCGAGATAAGGCAGAAATGGAGTACTGTTGCCATATATGGGCAGGGGCTACCTAGTCTTCTCTTTTCAGTCTTGATGGAGTTCAAAAGACTCTACGCATCCTTGTAGGTGGCAAAAAATGCTCCACCCTACAACCCCTTTCTCACAAATCGAAACATCGCATACCTCTCGCTATTTCCATGCAAATGGCTCAGAGAACATTCCTTCAGGTTTAACCTCCACGGCTAAAGCCTGCCATGCTACGCATATTGTAGCCAACCATCCTCATTCCCTTTGTATTCCATTGAAGATGCAAGTTCCATTCGAGCAACTTTTTCATATGACCAGATGTCTTGTAGAAGCGACTCCCAAGAGAATGCTTTCCCCGATCACTATAATCTTAACCTGTTCAGTCTGAACAGTTATCTTCCCCACGTATACGCAAAAACCGTGACTCTTATTCTGTAACACTCTACCTCGAGTGAATTTCGGGCCTTATACAGGCTAAGCAGCATTGTTAAAAATAAAACAATTATGCGAGAACGTATATTACATTGTTATCTATTTTTATTTTGGCGTTCCCATCCATTTTGAAGGCCATATTGCTAATTTATTAGATCTGTTCTTCATTTTCCTCTTCATACAATCATCTATTTTCTATCATTGTGTTTTTTTTTAATTTCTCTCTGTCTCCCCTCTTTACCAATATATCTATTTTATATCTATTTTCTTTCTATTTTTTAGACTAATTTTTAGTCCTTCTTTTCTTAGAGACACTGACTGTAGCGTAAATATCTTTATCGATTTGTCTAACGAGTGTGTTTTATATAGCTTATTTTCTCTCATGCATGTTTGTTTATACACTAATTACATCTAAGTGTTAAGATTTACCCAGTAGAGGAGGCTGAGAATGGTTAGTAAATGGTGTGAAAACTGTTTTAAGTCTTGTTTCCACCACTTGATGATGCCACTGTTAGCCCTACTTTGAGCAGAAATTGTACCACCATTTTTTTTTTTTTTTGATTTAAATATTTCGTTAGCTTGTAATGTTTTGATTAAACAAACATACATTCTTTTATATTACAGCCTACCAAGTTATTAAACTGAGTTCTAACAAAATCGTCGTGGTGTATTGGTTGGTAAACTGACCTCCCAAGAAGAATTATGACAGTTGTGGGATCGATCCTCGCTAAGTGCCCATACTTTTTGACCTTTTGCCACATCAAAGATAAGCTTAAGAAATCACCTTACCATGAAGCTTTACGGTAAATTTTGAGTAAAATTCCATAGGTTATGATGTGCAAGGGTTTTCGTATCGAACTCGTAAATATGGTTTTCATAAGAGAAATTTAAATTTTACGCATTAAAGTATTTTGCAACGATTTATAAATGCAATAAACTGTTAGCGGTATATCAACACCTATATGAATTATTTAATACCGAAATCTAAATACTTTGTATACACTTTTTTATGAGCCTTGTTTTTTTAAAGATATTAACTGTATTAGGTCTTCCTTAAATATGTAAGTACTTTCGACAAGTTCTCCGGTCATCAACAAGCATGAAAACTATTTTCTATTAAACTGCATCACATCTTTGATTTAATCCGATGTGCAAACTTTCGGGAAAACAACTGAGACATTGCTCTAGTTATTGAACTATTTAGTTTATGACAGGTTGACTGATAAACACCTACAACAAAATTCTTAAATTGGCATATTAGTAAAAAAAAAAATGCTCTCATATTAATTTTCAAAAATTCAACATTAGCTTTGCGACTATACACTTCTCGAGTTTGTATCTGTTATCAATAACACACATAAAAAAAAACAAATTTCGCTTTGCATTATATTTTTTCGTCTCGGATGCTACCTGAATTCTATGAAAGATAAAATAGTTTCCATGCCTGCTGAGGACCAGA
>CAHIKZ030000574.1:15000-30000 GCA_903632075.3 Acanthosepion pharaonis | reverse complement strand
TTTCGTTTCTTATTTTCTTTCTACTCTTCTTATTCCACTTATTCAGCTTAATGTTTAACGTTAGCCATTTCTATTTTCATTGTTTTCTCTACTTTCTCTGGATCTTTTTTCTTTTACTCTTTACAGTTTTTCTTCATTTCATATCCTTCTTTTATTCTATTTTTCTTTTCTTTGTGTTTCTCTCGCTCTCAACATTCTCCATTCAGCCATTCTTACCTTTCTTCTTCGCTCTATATTCGTCCTTAGAACATCTTTTATTCTTCATATTATTATTATTTTTTTTCTACTCTTTCATTTCTTCACTTGTTTCTCGGGATTTCAACCGCATTTATTTCTTCTTTATTTTTCATACTCTCTAATTTTATTTTCCATTTTATCTCTTCTTTGACGCCTTCTTTTTAAGTTAACTTCATCTCCAATTTTTCCTCCTCATTTGTTAAAAATTCTTTCTTTTTTACATTTCGATCTTTATTATTTCTAACTGATTTCTTTTATATAATTTCTTCATTTTAATGCTTGTTTTACTTTTTTTTTCTGATTCGCTTTTTACTCTAATCTGCTTTGCTTTGTGTTCTTCATATTTCTATTTCTACTTTTCTTTCATTGTCAAACATCCTTCTCCTATCATCTTTTTCTCCTTCGCCATTGTTTTTCATATTTCTACTCTTCAATCTTCCGTTTTAGAATTTTAGTTTTACACGCTTTTTTTCTTCTTCTTTTACTTGGTTCTTCTTCACCATATTCTTCTAATTTCTACATGTCTTTACTCGCTCTTTTTTTCTTTATTGCCTTCTTTTATTTTCTTCTTCTTCTTCTTCTTCTTCTTCTTCTTCTTCTTCTTCTTCTTCTCTCTCTAATTTCTTTCTTCACTTCTTCAACAGTTTTCTATTGGTCTTTTACCAATCCTTTTATTTGTATTACTTTCTTCATTCTTTTCTTCTTCGTGTACATTGTGGTTGTTCGCTTTTCTTTCCTTATTCTCCAGTTTTCCACATATTTTTATTCGCTCCTTTTTCCTTTCTTCTTCTTCTTCCTTTCTTCTTCTTCTTCATTTTATTCTTAGTCGTTTTACTCGTTTCTTTTTTCTTTATTACCCTTTCTTCTTCTTCTTCTTCTTCTTCTTCTTCTTCTTCTTCTTCTTCTTCTTCTTCCTTGCTAGTTTGCTTCTTCACCCTATTCATCAATTTTCCACTAACACTAACCCCTTTATTTTGTATTACTTTCTTCTTTCATTCCTTTTTCATTTTTACTTCATCTCCCCCTTTTTCCGTGCTTTATCTTCTCGTCTTCTTCGTCTTCGTCTTCTTCTTCTTCTTCTTTTTCTTCTTCTTCTTCTTCTTCTTCTTCTTCTTCTTCTTCTTCTTCTTCTTCTAATATCCACGTCTTTATTAACCGCTCATTTATTTATATTGTTGTTGTTGCTCACCTTTTAAAATAAAACCCAAACATTATTTAAATCAACACCCAGCGATTTTCTTTCTTTCTTTCTTTCTTTCTTTCTTTCTTTCTTTCTTTCTTTCTATTTCATCAGCTCATCATCCTTATTCATTATTTATTTATTCCTTCCTTCCTTCCTTCCTTCCTTCCTTCCTTCCTTCCTTCCTACCGACGATTTTGAAGTAGACCGCAAAGAGATACAAAGCCCCGGGAACTTTCCGAATGTACCCAACTGCAGTCGTTATTCGATATGTGTTGGCACTTCTATTCGCCCTCGCATCACGCGCTCTCCTCGGCTAGCTTTTATCTTCTTCCTTCTTTCTCTTCTCCTTACATTTTTCATACAATCCCAACTCGGTCCTTCGAAACAGAAGACGACGATTCCAAATATCGTCTGCTTCGTTGACGACACCGTCTGTCACTGTTGATGTCGCCACAGTTTTCTACAACATGGACAGCCATCATTTCTCGACGTCGACACCTCCTACTACTACCACTCCGATAGTTCCAGGTAATTCTTCCACCCGGAAAATTCTACCTCTACTACTACTACTACCACTACTACTACTACTGCCGTTATAAACAGTATGACAAATAGCAAACTCTTTGCAATTGCCATTACTACTTGCAGGTATAGCTCAATTAATGAAAGAAAGAGACAAAGACGAAGATGGTTGAGATTATATTGCAAGTGAAGGATTGGTTACAATTATTATAGGAATTTGAAATCGAATTCAGAATATTTTAATTGATCAAAAGAAACATGTTTCCTGTAATACCTTTTATCTACTATGAACTTACATCTACTAAAACTATTGCATTTATCCTCTGTTTTCACTGAGATTTACCAAACAAGAAAAACTGGGGCAAAGCGATTTCGTTCAGACGGAGAAGACTAGCTTGCTTGCCTTTCTTAAAAATCAGCCTTCGACGTTCTACCTATGCTCGAGCTTGAACTATCAGGCTGGTGAGCCATTCTCTATCTACCATGATTGCGGTTTCATTTTTTTTTTATTCTTATTCACTCAATCTTCTATATGCAGTGTTCCTTCAAGACGTGGGCGATCGTGATTCGCCAAAACTTAATATCCCTTTTGGCTCTTAGGAATATTTGTCCTTTTGTCCCCTTCCCTCTCTCTCTCTCCCCTAATCTCTATTCTGTCTGTTTTCCTCTGAACCCTCTTGCCTTCAACATGTCCTTTGGGTGTTAAATTCTCCAAGCCCTCTTTCCTTACTATGTGCATTAGAAGTTCAATCGTCTGTTTCTGATTCTAAGTATAAGTGTTCTTTTTGTTTCCAACTTTTCTAAATCTTTGTCGTTGCTCACACGTCCAGTTCATGGTATTCTCCTTCTGTAGAACACTTCTGTTGTTACATTTTCTTCTTCATCTCTGAGGAGATTATCCAATTTCAATGTCATATAGGAAGATCGATATTGCTTAATGACCTAGTAGTCACCTTCAAGGCTCAAAAACCACCCAAGGTAGATGGTTACTGAATGAGCTTTTCGTTTATTTTACCAGTGTTAGCGTTCGTGGGTTCGATCTTCAGATAGAGATCTCTTAACTTAGCAGCATCACACGAGGCCACACTGAAGAAATTTGAAACTGTTTTCTTTCATCTTAATCAATGTTATATTGTCATATAGGAAGAAAATGCGTAACTATCGACACCGAAGTTCGAGCGTGACTCTCTGGTTTTATGAATATATGTTTTCCGCCAGGTGTATAAATAACGGTGTCAGGCTACTGACTGTAGTGATTATTCAGTGACTATTGAATGGAACTATCCAGTCGAATTAGTGTGAATTATTGTACGTCGATGATTTGGGTTTTGATTTAGGATTTACCGGACGTTAAGCCGAGTCGCGCTACAAACAAGTTACTCGCTGAAAGAGTTGATTAACGTTTGTTGACTTTTACTTCTTTGTTCTTGTTAAGTATTTATTTGCGGTTCTAATTAAATACTGTTTTGTTTTAACATTGAAGTCTTGAGTTATATTTAATTATCAGCGTGCACCGTACGTCACAAAATATATATAACGATAATTGTAGTTATTTTGTATCAAGGATTTTGAAGTAAGTGTGTAATGTTCAAAACGGTTTAACCGGTCCATTTTCCGATCATCTAAAGATGACGCGACGCCCAACTTTTTTGAATCGTTATGTGATGTAGAAAATTTCATATAAATTACTAGATAATTCACACACTAAAACTTATGGAGAAAAAACACATGAGATATGATATGTCCCGGAAAGGGATATATTTGAACGAAGTAGCTAAGTGGTTTTGGCTACTATAACCAAGTAGAATACGGTAGCAGTAATCAACTGGTACGCGTCGTAGTTGCAGGTAAGAAGTGTAGATCAATGGCGTAGTCCAATGGGCGTAGTTATAGACTTAGCTATCAGACTAAGGCTCTGACTCTCCTACACGTCCGTCGGTATTTATGACGGACACCAGCCAATCATATTCCAGTGAGGGAGAACACAGGTGTACGCATATTCCATTATATCAAGATAAATAATAGATGTTTATACATTTCTTTTCAAGAAAGCAAAAAGTGATCTGATAGAAAAGAGAAGTGACAGTTTTTTTGCTGTTTTTTTTTAATCATATCACCGCATGTAAGGCAATAAAGCCACTAAGATACAAAGTGTGAAAGAATAAGAAAAAAGAGAAACATTATTAAGGAGTAAGAACAATAGAAGCGTAATCAAGATGACAGTAGATAACGATTGACATTGCATACAAATTTTTGAAGATCAACGTTGGTTGAAAAGCATCGAGCCGGAAGAGGTTTCTACAAGCGAGGAAAGACGCTGTTAGCATTGGTTACGGTTGCATCTAGCCAATTCATCTGTGAATTGACGAAATTCTGTCACTAATCTATTACTAGGGTTAAATTCATAAAATCTAGGTACCATAGCGGAAAGGTATTCCGAACAATAACCATGAAAGCATTTATAGAAAAAGTACCTGGGAATTTGAATTACGGCGGTGAGAAAATGACTGACGACGAGACACCAGGTGAAGACCAACAATATTGCTGATTCTTCTTTGGATTTTATCAAGAATCTCTAGCTAAACTAGACTATATGTGGTAGCAATATTCAAGGCATGGACGACTGGTAGACTTATAAATATGTAAGATAGATTCTGGAAAGAAAAAACGTCTAGCACGAAACAGTGAACCAACTTTCTTAACAGCTGAGCTACCAATAGATTCAATATAATCTTTCTAATTCATATCACTCGGGAATGTAAGGCAAAGAAACCGTAATGAGTCTCTCTCATGGAGGTTAGCATCAGTCATGCTAATGGGAGGCAAGAAGAGGTCGTTCAGGTGAGTGATAGAAGTTTCGTTTAGTTGAATAGCTTTAAGCTACTTTCTTAGAAAATTTACGCTCGTTCCTCTAGTATTGCCCCATAAACATTCCCGAATAGCTATTATCATTATCAAAACATTTTAACTATATATTACTGGTTGTTACTATATATAATTTATTTATAAAATTATTTGCATATACTAGCAGCTTATTTAAGGTTAACGCGGGTAAAATTTAAGGTGTAAATATATTAAAACAATCATTCGCTCTAATAATTTTATATACAGTGAGTCCCCGGGTATCAGTAGTTCCGACGGATGGACGGCGATTACTGATTATGACGCAGTCTCCATTATCATCTTTTTTAATTATTCCGTTCGCCTTGTACATACGGCGGATTCGGTCCTCTTCCTGATTGTTATGCATATTGGATTGTTGTGCATTCGCTCTCTTTCCTTTGTGCTGTGTTTGTGGAAAATTATTGTCCCTATTTAATGACTACCAAGAGATTTCTGATTTACAGTTTCCACCTTACGAACGTAATCCACAATTTCAAAAATTAATCAGTTTGTCTGACTATCGTAAATAGATGGAAAGCCCAGGGTCAAAAACTCACATCAATCCAACTATGTATGTATTTATCTTTGTAAATGTGCGTGAACTTACATTGTCTTTTTTTTTCCTTTTCTTTTTTTTTTTTTTCTAAAAATGTTCGGTGGGAAATACCATTTCTGACTTTAGGTTTCAGTTTGGGACCCGGAAGGAAATCAGTACACAAGAGGAATAAAAGGAAACAATAAAATAATAATCTACATATTTGCAAATATTTCAATATATAATGTGTTGCTTTTGGCGCGGGAATGGGGGGGGGGTAACTGTAAGTTTTTTTTTTAATAATTCAAAGACCATGGCATTTTTTTTATTTTGTAGAAAACTGAATTCGATTTCGTACGAATATATTTGACGAACAAACTCTAAAAGATGCCTGCTTTGGATACTCTGATGCCCCTTCGGCCAGTCTGCTTATAGCTATTGTCGTATATTAATCTACTCTTGTTATTTCTGTACTTTCAAATTAATATGATATATATATATATATATATATATATATATATATATATATATATATATATATATATATATATATATATATATATATATATTTGTGTGTACACATATATATATATATATATATATATATATACATATATGTGTGTGTGTAAATATATATATATATATATATATATATATATACATATATATGTGTGTATATATATATATATACATATATATATATATATATATGTGTGTGTGTGTAAATATATATATATATACATATATATATACATATATATATACATATATGTGTGTGTGTGTGTATACATACATATATATATATATATATATATATATATATATACATATATAATTTATTTATAAAATAATTTACATATACTAGCAGCTTATTTAAGGTTAACGCGGGTAAAATTTAAGGTGCAAATATATTAAAACAATCATTCGCCCTAATAATTTTATATAGAGTGAGTTCCCGGGTATCAGTAGTTCCGTGTAAAAAAATTTCGCTTGAAGATGGAACAGAGCTTACTTTAACTCAATTTTAATTCAAATAATTATATTGAAGTTTTCGGCTCTTGTTTTGAAACATGAGACCTCTTATGTCGCGAGTTGGAATCATATTTTTAAATAAATAATTATATATATATATATGTGTGTGTTTGTGTGTGTGTGTGTGTGTGTGTGTGTGTGTGTGCATTTTCTTATATATATTATATGTTATATATGCGCGATACTTATTGGAAAGCGCTCACTATCAGTGATAAGGCTAACAAATTTAGTTGGATTGATGTGAGTTTATGGCCCTGGGTTCCACGCTATTTGCGATCGTCAGATAAAATGATTAATTTTTAAATTTTGAACTTATATATGAATGGGTGTTTTTATGGTAGTAGGAGAAAAAATCATCGTCGGAACGTCACTCGTACGTACGCAGACATACATACACGCATGTTCACGCATTGCAGCTCGCACAAACATAAACATGTATAAACAGTGTGGGACTGGGCGTATAAGAGCATTCAAGTGTCGTTCCATATGCACGCAATTGGTAACAACGACACATGAATGCACATATACGCCCAGTCCACACTGTTCATATGTATTTCTGCGTACATATGAGTGGCGTTCCGACAACAGTTTTTCTTCCCACTACCATAAGAACAACGATATACGCAACCGTATACGAATCCAAAAATTCAAAATCAATTTTTAATCAGTTTGTCTGACGATCGCAAATAGCGTGAAACCCAGGCATCAATCCAAATATATATATATTTATATAAACTTTATATAAAAGAGCTTTAGTAATTATAGAAGAAATGGGGCATGTACTTACCACAAATGCTTCTACTGTTAAAAAACAAAGAAACATAGCCTCATACTGTGGTAGAAACGTAACAGAAAGCCATGCGCGTAGCGTTAGAATTTCAAAGATTTCTCAGTAATCGGGCAATGCACAAATCGCTTTTCTTCATTTATGTTCCATGTTCACTCAGCTCGTGGCCAATCAAGGCTCTCCACAACTTCCTATTATTTTATTTCTGAATTTTTCAGAAGAGCAATTATTATCATTATTATTTACATGATTTTACACTCGAAATAACGCCCTTATCTTTGTTGATATTATTACAGTTTTGGGGGGTTTTTTTTATTAATTTTCTGCCCTTGCCTTTCCGGGTAACTATTCTAATGCACGTATAGCTCGTCGTTTCTGGTTAATAGAATTGCAAGCAAAACATTACAACAAAAAGACTTAGTGAAAAGAAGCTTTAATAAGCACGGATAAATAACAATAATGGCGAATACCGTAGTTCAGTGCGGCAATGCGTACGACTTAACGCTACTCTATGCGACCCACATTGCTACCCCATTCCTATGAGCAAACATCCTACTATTTTCTATTAATATTAGTAGACTATTTTGTATTAATTTTTTATAATAGCTTTGACCATTCACCTAAGACTTGATTATTGACTTAATGTTGTAAAAGTAAACTTTTTGCTATCATCAGGGAACCAATAATCAATCCCGGCATTTAAAGCTTAATATATGCGTAAAATGCTTGCACAGGAAATTGCTGAAGCAACAAAGGACACTAGAAATTCTTCAATCAACCTATAAGGGAAAAGTATTAAAATATATTATACAGAAGGCACTCACAATATTTGCCATGTTTGAGAGAAATAACTCCAAATAACGGCGTCAGAACAAATGAAGTTATTTTAAATGCTATAATAACTGGTTAATACAAGTTCAATTAATAATACGTTTTATAGGATTAATTATTTGTGTTAATTGAGACATAGATAGATAGATAGATAGATAGATAGATAGATAGATAGATAGATGTGACCAAACTGACATAGATAGATAGATAGATAGATAGATAGATAGATAGATAGATAGATAGATAATGAACAGTGTGGTAGATAGATAGATAGATAGATAGATAGATAGATAGATAGATGTGAACAAACTGACATAGATAGATGAATAGATAGATAGATAGATAGATAGATAGATAGATAGATAGATGTGAACAAACTGACATAGATAGATAGATAGATAGATAATGAACAGTGTGGTAGATAGATAGATAGATAGATAGATAGATAGATAGATAGATAGATAGATGTGAACAAACTGACATAGATAGATAGATAGATAGATAGATGTGAACAAACTGACATAGATAGATAGATAGATAGATAGATAGGAATAGATAGATAGATAGATAGATAGATGTGACCAAACTGACATAGATAGATAGATAGATAGATAGATAGATAGATAGATAATGAACAGTGTGGTAGATAGATAGATAGATAGATAGATGTGAACAAACTGACATAGATAGATAGATAGATAGATAGATAGATGTGAACAAACTGACATAGATAGATAGATAGATAGATAGATAGATAGATAGATAGATAGATAGATAGATGTGAACAAACTGACATAGATAGATAGATAGATAATGAACAGAATGTGATAGATAGATAGATAGATAGATAGATAGATAGATAGATAGATAGATAGATGTTCCCTTCTCACTTATATATGAAATGTATAAATAGAAATTAGATCGTATGTCAAGTACAGCGTTTTGGTTATTGATACTTGAATGCGATACTGGATTATTGCAAAAGGGTCTATTTAGAAGCAATAAAGTTATAATGAAACGCGTTTATGCTCCATTTATAGAGTGATAATAACGCACAACTCCATTCGATATCAAATTCACAAGAGCCAGCACAATCCGTATTGCTACATGCTATTGATCACGACAACGATGTCGAATTTTACTTCAGTCGCTTGGATGAAGAGAAAATCGAACACGAATAAATACAAACACTGAATGGAAAATTTTGATATATTCACGAAATTATGTGTGATTAAGTATGCATCTCAAAATTTTATTTGGTGACGACGGACGTTGTTTCGTATTGGAACCGTATTGATTGTGTCGCTGAGTTAGTCTCCATGCCCCTTTTCAGTCCAATACAACAAAGTCGAACTATCTCTGTTTTGGTGTACTATTAAAAAGCAAACGCATGTAGTGTGTATTTACTACATTTATTGCCCCCAATAGGGAAATTTTGACGATTACTTCTCAGTGATGGAGAGGATGAAATGGGTGAGAGAAACTCCCCAAACATAGCATTTGCAGACACATATACTACAAGCTGAGAATTCATCCTGAAAATTTTTGGAGCGAGAAGCTCTTTTTTCTACCAGGAAATCTCGCCTTCTTGCTAATTGGGAGCCAAATAAAAAACACTACCACATGTTTTTTGTGGAATTGTGAACCTGTGAAATAGATCGTGTTTAAGAAATTTTTCGGCCAACCCGTGGCTTGATTTTTAGGCAATTCGCAAACATTCAACACGCTGGGATCGTCTGCCTAAGCCGATACTGTCCCTACAAATCAACTTGGGAAATTCCTGACAATTCAAACATAGTGAAATTCGACACCTGGTCTCATGGTCGCAAACTATCTAACTCTCCAGTCACGTCCCACTGAATGAGTCAGTCAGTTATGTGCCATTCGTGATACACGCTTAGGCGATCATGTATCATTTGATACATGACTGACGAGGCAGAATTTTTTTATTGCAGTAGGTTACCATTTCTTTCTGTGGTAGACCAGTTGACATCCAAGGCTATAGAACTCGATCTGTCCTGCTATTTACCCATAGCTGAGGGGAGAAGAAGAGGATTATACCTAACACGTAAGTGAATGGAGTCGACTGAAATTCGAACTCTGCTCTCCGATTCCGCTATCCGAGTCGCTATCCATTACTCTACTATGCCACTGAATACTTATATTTATTACATCGTAATGTTTTCGTGATTTATTGTGTTGAATGCTCATCCTTTTGAACTGACACTCGACCGGCCTTGAAACGTCGTTAAAATTAATAAGCTATGTTCGACCTGAAGAACGTTCGCTAAAAAGCCTGACGAAACGTTTTAAATTTGACAAAGTCGTCGTCCAGAAAAATCATTATTTTTAATCGACACTCGACCAACTTGAAACACATCAGGAAACTGCTGTGTTCGACTCAAAATGATTGATTTGCTTTCTACGGCTTATCAAAACATTGCAGTTTATCTAAAGCCATAAAATATTTTAGATTGTAATAAATTGGTGGAAGGGAGATAATAATGCTTCAGTGATACAAGTTTTACTAATTAACCCATATTTGGGGAGAAGAGCTGGATTCATACCTTTTCCAAGGATATTTGTGCTTGAGTGACTATAATGAACACAAAGAAATTGGAACACGGCCGTCCGATTAATTTCGAGGCATTATACATTACACCTTCGGCACATCCAAGTTTACAACATCTGCTATTCCCAAGCAGTTAGCCGTCTAGGTACTAACTAGGCTCAACGTTGCTTAACTTTGGTAATCGTACCTGTTATGGGACCTTACCCATAATAACATAATGGACTATTCCATACGTAATAAATACTGCGCCTCAAGAGGAAGCAGGGAGTTCAGCCCGGCTGACCGGCTGATTGGTTGAACTCTCTCCCTTCGTGCGGGGAGGAACCCGAACGAGGCTACGTCGAAGGGCGGGGTTTATTTCGGGGAGGTAAACCGACCCTGAACCCGTTTATACGGGTTCAAAGAGCATATTTTTAGCCGAGCCCACGGGCTCGGAGATCCCACGTTAAACCGGTCTTGTGCCACATGATGTCCTCGTGGGTGGGTGACTAAATACCGTTCAGTCCGAAGTCGGGCGACCGGCTGACCGACTGATCGGTTGAAGTCTTTGCCTTCCGGTCCATGGGCATATTTTTGGGAGATCTCACGTTAAACCGGCCTTGTGCCACATGATGCCCTCGTGGGGGGGGGTGACTAAATACTGTTCAGTCTGAAGTCTGGAGTGAGGTATGTCAGTCAGTCAGAGCGAGCGAATCAGTCAGTCGAGTCAGAGGCAGTCCGAAACTGAGTCGCGTTCAGACAATTACTGCAAGACATTGGAATAGTGATACTGGTCGCGACTACATTGTTCTCTCTACTAAACCTGATTGTTCATACTAACACTTCTACTTCCCTGTATATATTCCTGTTTGTAATATATCTGTGTTATTCCATATCCGTGTTCGAGTTCTTCTTTATTGGTTCTACCTTGGACTATCACCGTGGTACAAGGAACCGGGCCATAACAGTGCAGGAACCAATGTTTCAACGCTGTATGTCTGTAAGTCTGTGTTCGACTTAAAGAAAGTTCGCTAAAAATATGGCGAAACATTTCAAAGTTCTCGTCGTATAGTTTCTTACAAAATGCGGTTTGTTCGTTGACGGTTGATATGGGTCTTCTTCGTTTTCTATGTGCCATGTCCCGTCAGGGCGTGGTGGATTATGGCTCTTAATATATATATATTCCTTATAACTCTTCTATATCGTAAAATAGTTTGATTTCTTTTGAAATTTACCTTATTATCACGAGATATATTAGTAATTCTATCGTAAACAAATAAAAAAAACTTATCCTTTGCCACTGAATGGCATATAAAATAAAAGAAAAATTTTAAATATACTTCCTATAAGCAATCATGGATTTGTTAAGTGTCGTAGTGTTCAAGGAGTAAGCCAAGACAGAAAAAGGACACTATTTTTCTCAACGAATATTCTCCTTTTAAAGCTTTTAAAATTAAATGTTATTTTCATCAAGCCGCTATTTAAAAGTACAAATATGAAGGGTTTTTTTTTTCTTTTCTCAAATTATTAAAGTCGGCAAGGTTTACAAACAAGGAAGACCTAAAATGTGGGGTGGGGGTTCCTCTGTGATGTT
Organism: Acanthosepion pharaonis; assembly: GCA_903632075.3. Lineage (NCBI taxonomy): Eukaryota > Metazoa > Mollusca > Cephalopoda > Sepiida > Sepiidae > Acanthosepion > Acanthosepion pharaonis. The sequence continues at coordinate 17,845 of CAHIKZ030000574.1, read as the reverse complement.
CCATGTTTTTGTTTTTCTATCAGTAAATAATACTTGATCAGGATTGGCGAGATAGGACTATGCTCGACTTCATCTCTTTCAGAGAAATTGAAATTCCTACGTAATTACACTGTTAATGTAAACGTCTGCTGCGTGAATCCTTACAATAATTTCCACAACTGCCATTATGGAATTTTTGATTACGTTCATAGTCATAATTTCTCTGCAGTAATTTCCCTCCGTACATCTTCTGCATCTTGAGCTGTCTGTATTCCAATCATCTACATTAATTAACGCCCCTATTATTAAGACTTGAACGACAATTGCAGCTTCAACCATCTTCATGTCCAGCATTTTAATTACTATTTAATTATAAACTCCTGACTCATAATCATTTTCGTGCAGAGTTAAACAACGCTAGGGCCTGAATCATTTTCTGCAATCACTAAAATTACAACTGCAAACATTACCCCTCTATCTATGCAGTTATTAACAATTCCTATATAAAAAAAAAACATGCCTGCAAAGAAAGATGCCTTTCAAAAGTTAAACAAAGTATAATGAAACGGGGAAATTTAGTTATAAACAAAGAAAAAAAAATGCTGGACTGTAATATAAAATCAATACTATGGCAGTGAATACTGGTCATTTTCGTCTTAGATGATTATTAAAAGGCATCCTTAGAATAACATGGACAGAACATGCGTGCAACGAGGAAGCTTTCAGGAAATTACGGCCAAGAATGGTATCTGTACTTAGTAACAGAAAGAGACAGCTGAAATTTCTGCAACAAATAATGAGGAAAGTGAACTCGGAGAATTTGACACTCTCGGGACATACTAAAGGCAAGCGGGACGGCGGGAAGCAGCAAGTAACGAACTAAACGAGATTATGTAAATTGACGGCGGAACGTGAACTACGAAGTACAGTAGGAAGACAAACATTGCTTAGATCTATGAACCGTTGGAAGTTGTGAAGAGCCATGATTGACCATATGCTGAAGGGAAACATTACATAAAAATAAAGAACTCACTCGTAAAATACGTTTGAATTCTCGGTAATAGATTTTCCGAGTTTCATACAAGAGACGATGGTCTCCATAGATGTCTTGTGATGGCAAACACGAACAGCGGAATAAGCGACACTATAAAAGAGGAAAATGCTGTGACCAAATCAGTAGGTCGGTATTTTCAGAAAACATGGTTAAACAGCCAAGCTTAAAATCATACCTACTATTTCTTAATGAGCTATCTTTATACTCTTGGGGAAGGTATGAAATTATGTACTTGTAATCTGTCCCATCATTAGATAAAATCCTCTTGTCCGTCTCATACGGCGCCATTTTACTTAGAACTACTTTATATTACGAGTTCAAGTTCATGAACCAGATTTTTATGGTCCCAGAGATAGATCGCTTTTGCCATTTGACCAGATTATCAGATTATAGAAATCAGACTCTCTGCTAACGCAATAACAGCACGACAAAAACACCGTTAATCCACTGAGTATATCAAAACAAAGACAAAATATCAGGCTTACGGCCATATCACGTTGAAACAACTGTTCTCGAAAGATCAGCGAATTTGAGTGACGTTGAGCCTACTTAGATTGCTGGCCACTCGCGAATACCAGTTACTGTAAGCTTAGGTGCGCGATGCTATAATGGATAACGGCTGAGAATTGGAAATCAGAGAACTGAGTTCCAATTTCCATTGGGTTCGTTATATTCACTAAAGTTAAAACATCCTTTGAAAAGGTAAAATTCCCTCTATTCCCCCAGGTATAGGTTAATTAGTAGGACGTGCAACTGTAAACAATCATTATCCCACCAAAAATCTAACAATTTAAAATAAGAAAACGTTGACTTCATATCGTCTGCAAAAGCTTGATAAGCAGTAGAAAACAAATTTCAAAGAGAAAACCGCGAAAAGGACTTTCAGGTTTATCAAGGCAGGAAAATGAGGATTATACAGTTTCAGAACAGACATGGCAACAGCACTCCATGTTTTTTGTCTAAACTAACTCCTTTAGACATATAGCATAATAGAGTTAGGTACTAAGGTACCATCTCTAGCAGAACCAAGAGTAGAATATTTGTCAGCATCTTTAACGAGGTATCATATATAAATATTAATGATACGATAATATAAATATATATGATACGATGTATCATAAATAAATGAATTCAACTTGAGGTCTAGAATGAATCTGAGTCAAAATAGACGTCCATAGCATGGGTTTTATTTATATATATATATATATATATATATATATATATATATATATATATGCGTGTGTGTGTGCGTGTGTGTGTGTGTGTGTGTGTGTGGTATTTATTTAAAAATTATAGTATAAACATGTTATAGTATCATTACAAAAATAGCCATTTTGTTTCAACACTTCTGGTGACTTGTCAAGTTCTGCAATGAACACCATCATTTATTTATGTTATAATTTTTGAATAAATATTATTTACTCTATTATTTACTGTATTGAGCACTCTTTTAAAAATAGTGTGTTCGATTATTGGAATTTTATTCCGTCTATACCAGTCCTATACTTCTATTCTTCGGTATATATATATATATATATATATATATATATATATATATATATATATATATACAATCCACAATTATGTAAAAGCAAAACTGTCCGTTTGTTAGATAAAGCTCTAAACCGTCGTATCTTAGAAATGATGAAATCGATCCTAAACGAAAATTATAAGTTCATTATTAATTAATCATAGCTAAGTATCGGAAGCTCATGAAGTACTGAAATGAAGTTTAGACACACAGACACATACACATACACACACATACACACGTGCGCGCGCATACATACACACACACATATATATATATAT
>CAHIKZ030000574.1:7500-12500 GCA_903632075.3 Acanthosepion pharaonis | reverse complement strand
AACTCTGGGCACTGTTCCGGACCTAGAATATTTCAGAAACCTTTCTCATATATATATATATATATATATATATATATATATTCTCTTATATATATATATATATATATATATATATATATATACATAAATACATATATATAGATATAGATAATATATATATAAGTCTATAATACACTTACATATATATAAATATAAATATATATTTATATATATACACATAATTACATACATATATATAAATATTATATATACATATATATATATATATAATACATATATATACATATATATGTATACATATATATATGTATATGTATGTATATATATATATATATATATATATATATAGATAGATAGATAGATAGATAGATAGATAGATGTAAGAATATTGTAGGCTTATACTCGTTTTATATTTTTACTTTTTTCTATCTTCTTTTTCAAAGTTAACAGACTTTTCTATTTTGTTTATTTATTTATAACTATTTCTTAATTTCTTTTGGCTTTCTAATGTTTTTTTTTATTTGCGTAACGTTTTATATGTTTAATAACGCCCAATGTATATAACGTTTATATAGGTACACTATATATTTTCTAAAGGTTTTCATAGCCGGGATTAGCGGTGACAATCTGCCACTGTCTTTAAAACGCTTCCGTGATATGGGTCTTAAATAGCCTCTAAGTCAATCTCTAAGCCGGGGAATGCGCGAAGGCGATCAACTGACGCCTCATAACCAGCAGTTTCTGGTAGATAGAGCTTGACATCTAGAGAAAGCAATCTATTTAGGCAAAGAGAAACACCGATTTTAAATTGCAGTCACACTCAAACAGAAACGGAAAAGGCTATGGAAAATCCAAACAGAAAACTCGGAGTGGTCGGTGGCTGTCAAATCTGGCGTAGCCGCTCCCAAATGTAATGCCTTGTATTTTTTGATGGTGCGGTCGGGAGGGCTGGGGCATGTAGTTTGATCAGTTCTTGGCCTACATCCCCAAGGGCTGCGCCTTGGAGATGTCATTCTGTTCTCACCACCAATGGACAGAGATTTTACCAAACAGGGACCTAACTTTATCTCTCGAGATAAACGGATGCCTACAATATATATATATATATATACTGAATGCCGTATATTTATCACTTTTGACTAAATAATATTATGAATTTTAATTAATACGTAGTCTGAATGCTGCAATTCTAGTTAGTTTAATCTATACACACCTAAGGTGAGATCCATGATTATTGGAAATTAGAGTATCATCGAGGTGACAGAACAATTCCGTGTAAATTAAATTAACTATAATATTTAATATAAAATATCTTAAAATAATATCAAATATATGTAATATTATTATTTAATATAATATTATTGTTATATAGGAATAAAATGTCGCTGCCGACACTTGAGTTTGAACATAGATCGCCAGTGAGCAAACACAGGCGATCCCATTATTGAACTACTTAGAACGTAGAGGAAAACGTGAACATAGAGGAAACGCATATATCGGAAATAGCGTGATGTATATAATATATAACCATACATAGAAAACATATATAATATATAAAGATAATCCATATATATAATATATTAATAACTAGCAGTAGAGCCCGGCGTTGCCCGGGGATGTAACAGTAAGAGATAGATCAAGTATCGACCATCATATAGACTGAAATATAAAATTGACAAAGATTATTGTTTAAGGTTGACGGACACGCATGTCGTAATTAGTTTTTTTTTTTTTTTTTTTTTTTTTTTGTTTTGGTCAAACCCAAACTCAAACAAAAAACATTGTTTTCAATCGTTATGAGTCTACCGATTGAATAGAATTTTATTATAAACAATTGTTTTGTAAATGGAATTTTTAAAGCATTCTGAATGTAAAAATAAAGAAAAAAGTGTGCAAGACAATAAGAAACACTACCTGCCAAAAAAAAGTGTTGTTGAAATCGGTTGAAAAATGTAGGAAATCCGATCCCATATATAAACGAACACACAAACACACAAACAACCTGGGTTTTATAATAAGTATAACTCGATATGAGTTGTCCCCCTTTCATTCTGGTGAAAGTGATGCCTCTTAATCGTGTTTTCAAATTGATTTCGTGCAAAAACAATTGTGTTTTTCCAATTTTTGGCGCTGTCAGAACCACCGCAAGGTAATTTTACGTAGTCCTGTGAAGTTTTGTTGAAATCGGTTGAAAAATGTAGGAAATCCGATTCAATATATAAACGAATTGACACACACACACACACAACCTGGGTTTTATAATAAGTATGATTCATATTTATAATATATAGTATATTGATATAATCTATATTTATATTCATATATTAGATATATTTTCATCATCCATATATATATATATATATATATATATATATATATATATATATATATATCATATATGGATTTGTTATAATATAATGATATAATATTAAATATTTGTAATATTATTTACAACATAATGTATGTAGATGATACGGTGTTGGTAGCAGATATTGATAGAAAGTTACAAAAACTCATGGAAGAAGATAGAACGCATGGTTGTTAGCAAATGGCTGGGCCCAAATTGTAAATTGCAAATCGGATACACCAAAATGAAAAAAGTACAAAATTTAAATATCTGGGAATTGTTCTAATAGAGGGCAAATAGTGCGACACTGAAATCCAAAGATTTGTTGGGATAGCTAAAGATGCCTTCCAAAAGCTAAGCAGAGAATTAAGAGACATAAAAACTTTGTTAGAAACAAAGAAAAGAGTTCTTCACTGCTACGTGATGTCTGTCCTCCTATATGGCAATGAACACTGGACAGTCTCTTCAGAGATGAAAAAGAAATTTGAAGCAATAGGGAATGTGGATACTCTTGATAACATGGACCGATCTTGTAAGCAAAGACGAATGGTGGAACTTGAGTGGATCTTGAGTAAATTGATGATGGAACAGGGTTTAAGAGAAATAGCCGAAAGACAATGTTTATTAAGAGCTATAAAGGAACAGGGAGTCGTGGTGAGCCATGATCGCGTACGCCTTGGTGGATAACGGCACATAAAAAAAAAGAATCTAAATTAAATTAAATTAAATTCTCAAGCACAAATCCATATAAATTAAATTCATAAATAATTCATATCTTTCAATGAAACAAAATCTCATATAAGGGTCAAAGCTGACAATCTAAATCTAAATCAAGTAAATGATGGATTATGCCCGAAAAAGTAGACAGAGGTGTTAGAATGGCAATGCTAAGGACAGCTCTAAGAAAATGAATAACCATCTGGAAGTTAATAATAAATTGAAACTATTCGACAGTAGAGAGAGTCCTCTTATCAACAGCTGGACATTAAAATATTACTGATGAAAAAATAAAACAAGATGATACTTGTACTCGACTATTAAAAGCAGCACAAAATATCCGCTGGAAAAATATCCATTGAAGAATCACACATGAACCTACCCAATATTATGGACCCACTTTGTGAAAATCAAGAGCGGTTCAGCGGCCATTAATTGACAACTAGACTAGTAGTTGCGTAGCAGTTTATGAAACTCAAATTATGGAGAAATATCTAAAGGTAGAAATTTTATCGATCAAATCACAGATAACACCGGACCTAGAAAGGAACAACTTGGTAGATCTATGGCTGACATAAACGATTGGATAGATATGACCAGAATTATTCGCCTTGGAACGATCATAATGCAATAGCTCGTTTGTTCGTATCCGACTATGCCCGTCTGCTGCCCGCTTGCTCAAATACATTTGTGTTTGGTCAACACCCCATAGAGCCCATCCGTGGTTCATACAAAACTATGAAGAGCGGGCTTTAGTTGCAGTTTCTGGAGAAAAAAAAACGCATTATCTGGCATGATCAACAATTTTATCAAGAGCAGTACACTCAATGACTTGTGAGTTTGTGTTAGCACAACCATCGACGGCTTCCATATAGTTCCGTTTACCTAATTTTCATTCACAAGGCTTGCATCAATCCGTGGTATGGTTTTCAGGATTTTTCCAAAGGTGGCGCTCACTATGATCGCCTCTTCTGTCAAATTTATCTTTTTGCTATAAATGCTAATCTCTATTCTGCCAACTATTTTACACAATCTATGTCTCTCTTCAATAGACCCTGTGAGTATCAAATTTCCCAACCCCTCTTTCTCATTTTGTGCTCTTGAATTTTCCACTGTCTCTTTCTGATGGTACGTAAAAGAATACTTTTTGTTTCTATTTTTTTTTAAACTTGTTGATGCTCACGTGTTCAGTCAGCATCCTCCTGCAAGACCACATTTTTGTTCTTTAAAGTTTTTCTACATTGGCGATAATATAGTTTACTGTCATAGAGGCATACCGATATTACATATGTACTGGGGTATTTTTTCTTTGTTTCCAATGAAATTTTCTTGATTCTTAATATTCTGTTTAGCTTTTAGAAGGCACATTTCGCTATCACAATGAACCATCGGATTTGGGTGTCGCACTTTGATTATCTAAGATAAATAATGACCGATTCCTTTTTTGTTTTTGTTTTTTTTGTTTTTGTCTGCGAGAAAAGCCGGAAGCAAACAAATATCAGAAACGCTGTTTGCCTTTAGAAGGAAAGAAAGAAAGAACGAAAGAAAGAAAGAAAGAAAGAAAAGAAAGAAAGAACGAAAGAAAGAAAGAACGAAAGAAAGAAAGAAAGAAAGAAAGAAAGAAAGGAAATATACAGAATGCGATAATGCTATCAAGTATTTAATGATGCTTCTGTAAAATGAAAAGAGAGAAAAAAGCGAAATATAAAGAAAAAGAAGGAAAAAGAGAGAAAAAAGCGAAATATAAAGAAAAAGAAGGAAAAAGAGAGAAAAAAGCGAAATATAAAGAAAAAAAGAACGAAAAAAAAAAAAAGCGAAAAATAAAAAAAAAAGGAAAAAGAAAAAAAAAGAAAATAAAGAAAAAGAAAAAAAAAGAAAAAAAGCGAAATATAAAGAAAAAGAAGGAAAAAAGAGAGAAAAAAGCGAAATATAAAGA
>CAHIKZ030000574.1:0-5000 GCA_903632075.3 Acanthosepion pharaonis | reverse complement strand
ATCCTCTAAATCTCCACGCGCCATAACCTGTAAACCGCTTCAGCAGGCGGTCTAAATCACGTGAAATTACCATCGAAAGGCGCTGTACTCTTCTGTGTACTGGTACTACCGGAGAGGTATAACTCCGTGATAATAAAACCTGAGGTGTGTTGTTCATTGTGTTCGTGGCAAATATTTGCATCAACCTAGTTATCAGCACTTCCAGTAAGTGTGGATGGTTCTACACATGCCTTCGCCACACTAAACAAATCTTTTGTGTGGATAGTCTGCAGTTCAGTTCTGTGTTCCTTCTTTGCTATTCCACCTGAACAACAAGTCCACTGGCGAGAGAGTTAAGTTGACGGGGACAGGTACAGATTTAAAAACTGAACTGAAACACACTCATATGTCGAAAACCACGGGAGAGTCTTATATATATATATATTGATGCATGTTTCATTAAATAATATAAACAAGTTTTGTCTATTTTATGCAAATTCTTTTCATATAAGCTTTCTGATAAGCTTAATAACATTATCATTGAAAGACGAAAGAAAATCACTATATTGATACATGTTTTTAATCCTATCTAAGCTTTTGGCTTGCATAAGCCATCATCAAAGTTGACAATTACGTTACAATATATTAAACAATACACGAACATAGCAATAATTATAGTCTGTTTTTGTTTGCATGGAAGATTTCCAAGCAACGACAAACTCGGGCATAAGAGACCCTGGAAGTGAAATCGCACCGCGGTTCATGACATCACACATGACCACGCGAGAGTAAAAACGGGTTAAGTATGGGAAGCCGTTGGTATAAACCAATGGCTTCTGTTATCAATTATAGGCATTTGAGTATATTTGTGGAGTTTTCATAGTTTATTTTTTTCAGGTTAGGTTTCAATTGTTTTATGTATATAGCTTCAATAATTTCTGGAATTGTGTATGCGGCCAGGCATGTTGTTTTAAATGCCTAAAAATGTTAGATTTATCATTCAAATATAGAGTCAAGCGTTGTGAAAGCAAGTTTGTGGTCTGACCAACATAATATATATATACATATATATATATATATATATATATATATATATATATATATATATATATATATTACGATAAACGTGCAATCAATTTACAAATTCATGAATTATTCACACAAAAACAAGTGCAAGGTTAATGATTTTAATTGGCGAGAAATCCATCGTCATAAACAATTCAAATAATATACAAAAACCTCCGAATCCGTTATGAATGAAAAAGATCCTTGTTTCTATAAATTTCTGCCGTATTAGTTCTTATTTTTTTACTACAAGCTTTCGTCTGTTCCTACAGACATCTTCAGGTATGGAATAGATGTTCTTGTTTTTTCTCTTAGTAATACTGCGCGCTCCAAAAACAATAACTCATTTCCAATAGCATTTTCGGATACAACAATACATATATTTTCGTTGTCCTCTTATTACTAAGAGAAAAAACAAGAACAACATCTATTCCATACCTGAAGATGTCTGTAGGAACAGACGAAAGCTTTTAGTAAAAATAAGAACTAATACGGCAGAAATTTATAGAAACAAGGATCTTTTCATTCATAACGGATTCGGAGGTTTTTGTATATTATTTGAATTGTTTGCGACGATGGATTTCTCGCCAATTAAATCATTAACCTTTGCATTTGTTTTTGTGTGAATAATTCATGAATATATATATATATATATATCATTATTATTATTATTATTATTATTGCTTAAATTTTTATTTTTAGTGGATACACATATTTGACTAAACATTCTGTTTATTTATTTCCGCCTACCAGACTGAATGTTAGAGAAATCAGGACAAACCGTCGTTAGATCCGATGTTCTTTAGATCGATTCGGGCTTGGAGTGTGTCGTCGATCATGCAAAGTTAATAGTGCCTAATTTTTCCCCCGAATTTCGAAACATTAATATCGGCTTAGTTTAGTATTCTAAATTGCTTCGTTTAATTGCGTTCGTATTCAACAAAGCATGATCGATGACGCGCACCACGGCCGAGTCGCTCTAAATGAAGCACGTTCGATCTAAGTACGGAGAACATATATTTTTATTTAATAATATTAAACGCTTTGCAATGTTCGAAAAAGTTAATAATGGGTTTCTGCAATTTAAGGTGAATACGGCAGATTGTGTGGCAAAGATCAACAGAAACTCAGATTTTATTCTTCTATATGGCTTTGAGTTATCATAGAGGAGAACACATTTTTTCTCTTATTCAGTGTACGCTGCCACTGTCGTGCCAAAAATTAAGGTATTTTAGCGTACTCAGAATTAAACTTATGTACAACTAATTAGTAGAATGCTACATTCATCATTATGGTTGATTCTCATAAAGCGGAATTACTTTGCACTCAAATTAATCTATGCATAGCGACCCACATTTCAAAAATAGACCAAATGTTCAGATATCATAACTTTTAAAAGAATGTTTTATTTATTCTAAAAACTTAAAGAAAATACTCGCCATTGATATTCAAGTGTAATGCAAAAATTCATAAATGCAAGAAATAATCGATTCGAAACAATCACTAATAAAATGTCTAAAAACATTTCACTGTACCGATAATGATAAATATGTTAGGAATCAAAACTTCCTTTGCTTTTATTAAAAGCGAAAATAAACACAGTCGACCCTCGTTATCCGTAGAAATATATTCCAATAACTCGAGCGGACGGCTGAATTCGTTGATTATACCACAATTTAAATACAGTGATTTGTATAAAGGTAAAAGACAATAGGAAAACTGTAATTATTAGCCGACGCGTTTCGTCCAAAGTGGATTTTTTCAAGACAAAAACGAAATGAATTTTATTAAAAACAAAGTAACTATTAACAACAAACAAAATGTCCTTCGCAACTAGAGGAATTTAGAAATACGTTCATTTTAAGATTACTTAGATGGGTTCTAAATAATCTTAAAATAATCACAAACACTTCCCAAACCATTATGGATACACTCAAATCCCCAAACACTAATAGCAATAATATTTCTATAGCATGCATTTATAAAATAAATTGCCAAAATTGTTCCTACCATTATATTGGAGAAACAAGAAGAAATTTTTTTTTTTAAATCGCATCTATGAGCACATAAGATACCACGCAAAAAACAACTTAACTGATGCACTAGTCATACATAGAAATAAATTCAACCACACATTTAATTTCAAAAAATGCTACACTCATAGAATAGAAAATAACTCACTCAGAAGGAAAATCTTCGAGAGTGCCGCCCTTGGATATCATCCAAATATTAATCTACGCCCAGGCCTTTTCGCTTTTCCTAAAAGAATTACTACTCCCCAAGCCAATTTACACAACAACTATATCAAGAAATCAAAAGAAAATGGTTGAATCCGTCAATACAATAAAAACAATATTTCTACACGTGAAAGTACTTGACGTAATTTTCACTTGACAATATGATTACAATTGCGTTTTTCTAGATTCTTCTAGTTGCTAACGACAATTTGTTTGTTGTTAATAGTTACTTTGTTTTTAATAAATTCATTTCGTTTTCGCCTTCAAAATGTTCACTTTGGACGAAACGCGTAGGCTAATAAGGCAGTTTTCCTATTATCTTTTACCTTTATACATTTTTTTTTCTACAGGTGAACTCTGAGAAATTTTTCATATAATGATTTATATATTGCAGATTAGTTTTGGCGCAAAAGGATCCAACATATTACTCAGTTGGAACTGATATAAAGAGACAAGCTTGTTAACCATTACACCATGTCGAATTCTCGATTCCTATGCACATATATATTAGCTTTATTTTTAATTTAGTTTTAGCTTCGTTTTAAATCAGGCACGATCATCTTTTTCTGCATCTATAGACCGTCAGCCCTCAGGACGTAGGTGATTATGGCTCTCCAAAACTACCTGTCCTTTGTAGCTCTTAGCAATGTTTGTCTTTTTTATATCCCTTCTAATTGTTTTTGCCAACCATTTACACAAGCACGTTAGGTAGGATATTCGCTGTTTTCCCCTGTCCCTCTTGACTTCAACTGTGAATGTCAAAAGCAGGATATCCGGTTTCTAACTACCGTAGAGCGAGAGAGGAGTGATGTCTAGCAATGCAAGTTTTTCTCGCAACTAATTACACCTACAATGAGTTCCATCTTTAATATCAGTACTTCTCCACGGAGACCTCTTTTTTTTAATTTTACAATGATGTCTACCCTGTAAAAGGCTCAAGAACTAATCTATGTAGACGGTTACAGATTAAGAGTCCCCACCCCAAGCAAGATAACAATACCATTAAAACGCAAGGAGCCACCGGAAGTAAAAGAGAATGAAAAACTTCAGAGTGAACCGGAAACCTAATCTTACGCAATAAACAAATGATAAACCACTACTCCTGCTCAAAAGATCGAGGAGGAGAGTGAACCGGATGGTAGATGAACCTATATTTTCCTACTGAGGAAAAAAACGGCAAATAAAATTTAAGAGTTTAGGCGGAGACGTTAGATGTTTACAATCGAAGTAGATTTTAGAATAAAACGGAAAGCCAATCACAAACAGGAAACAATAGATAAACTACAGTTTCTGTTCAAAAGAACAGGGAGGTGTGTGAACCACGTGATAGGCGAAACTGTCTACTCCTATTGAGAAAAACTGTAAATAAATAGTAAATAAAAGTTGTGTGTTCTAGGCGGAGACGTTAAAAATACGAGCAGGGAGGTGTTTGAACCGGGCGATAGGCCAACCTGTCTACTCCTATTGAGAAAAACTATAAATAAATAGTAAATAAAAGTTCAGAGTTTTAGGCGGAGACTTTATAAATAAGAGCAGGGAGGAGTTTGAACCGGGCGATAGGCGAAGCTCTCTACTCCTATTGAGAAAAACTATAAATAAATAGTGAATAAAAGTTCAGAGTTTTAGGCGGAGAGGTTAAAGATAAGAGCAGGGAGGAGTTTGAACCGGGCGATAGGTGAACCTGTCTACTCCTATTGACAAAAACTTTAAATAAATAGT
>CAHIKZ030000573.1:740000-818056 GCA_903632075.3 Acanthosepion pharaonis | reverse complement strand
AATTATTAAATAGTTTGGGACTATTGCCTATTTTATATACTTTATATAATATATCTCATTGTATCTTTACATAAATATATTTTATTTATGTATATTTTCTTCTGTATGTCATGGTATTTTTATTAATTATTTTGGAGAATCTCATGGATAATTATATTTTAAAAACACGCACTTGCACGCGCGTGCGCACATACACACACACACACATATATATACATGTGTGTGTGTGTGTGTGTGTGTGTGTGTGTGTGTGTGTGTGTAGAGATTTATATTTTATACTAGCAGTAGAGCCCGGCGTTGCCCGGGGATGTAACAGTAAGAGATAGATCAAGTATCGACCATCATAAAGACTGAAAAATAAAATTGACAAAGAGTATTGTTTAAGGTTGACGGGCACGCATGTCTTAATTAGTTTTTTTGTTTTGTTTTTTTGGGTTTTTTTTTACGAATTGGTCAAACCGAAACTCAAACAAAAACATTGTTTTCAATCGTTATGAGTCTACCGATTGAATAGAATTTTATTATAAACAATTCCATTGTAAATGGAATTTTTAAAGCATTCTGAATATAAAAATAAAGAAAAAAGTGTGCAAGACAATAAGAAACTCGACCTGCTAAAAAAAAGTGAAGTTTTGTTGAAATCGGTTGAAAAATGTAGGAAATCCGATCTCATATATAAACGTACAGACACACAAACAACCTGAGTTTTATAATAAGTATAACTCGATATGAGTTGTCCCCCTTAAATTCTCGCGATGACTCTTAATCGTGTTTTCAAATTGATTTCGTGCAAAAACAATTGTGTTTTTCTAATTTTTGGCGCTGTCAGAACCAAGGTAATTTTACGTAGTCCTGTGAAGTTTTGTTGATATCGGTTAAAAAATGTAGGAAATCCGATCCAATATATAAACGTACAGACACACACACACACACAACCTGGGTTTTATAATAAGTATGATTCATTATATTGAATAGGTCTTTTTATGTTTAAATTGAAATCTTTAACCACGCTCTGAATATTTTTGGAATATTTGTTGAATGTCCTCAGACAACCACTATTTTTAATAGAAATTATAACAGGTTTTTTTTAATGCATATGGGTCAAAATCATAACCGAAAAAGGGTCCAGTGAGATTTTCGAATTTAAACTTAAAATCTTTTTCAAATGTATTCTCAGTTGCCAATTTCTTGTAACGATTTTAATTTACAAACCGGATGTCATTTTAGGTCATCAGGGGTGTTGATACAACTGTGACCGTTTTCTTTTCCCACTTCCTACACGAATGATGACTTCATATATTTATTTCTTCTACTCTTTACATCAAATCACTATTCTTAATTTTTAAACCTAGAGTATATTTTTCCATTTTCATTTGGTTTACAGATTTGAAGCCGTGTTTTATGGAATTCAATGAAATAAAATACCACCGATGGTTTTTATATGTTTGTATGTCATTATATATATATATATATATACACACACACACACACACACACACACACACACACACGCACGCACGCTTTGGGGCACCTCGAGGCGGTGTAATGGTTAGCAAGCTTGGCTCGCTAGAACAATTACGACTGAGTAGTGAGTTCGATTTTCACTGGGTACCCCCTAACTTCGGCCTTGTGCCGCATCTAAGCTACGCTTGGAAAATCACTATGTATAAAAGATTAAAGCAATAATATGTCTTCCGATACACGGGTCAAAAATTGTCAGCGATGATCATACTCAAGTAATTATACTTATATTTTGAGTGTCAACTCATATAATGTGTTGACACTCAAGATTTAAGTATATAATGTATGAAGAGAAATGCATGTATGATATATTGATTACTACGTGGAATTTTCCTAATACGTCATATTTTATTTACAAGCACTTATTTGTGTTTTTCTCTAAGTTGATAATATATCCTCTTTGCCTACTTAGCACTAAACAAAGAGAATTACATCCTCAGCGGCGTAATTGTTTCCTCATTTAATCCTTTTCCTGCGACTTGAATAGTGATTCTGTGCTCATAGACAAAATTAAGATATTTGTTTACTTTGCAGTGAATTGCACAAAAGGCATTTTAATGTTGACGTTTTCACTGAAGAAATTTGAATAAAGTATAAATTAATTTCGGCTAAATTAAACGAATTCAGAAAATTATATTTGTATCAAAGAAAAATCATTCACTATCTTCAGAATTAAAATATAACAATAGCATAGACTAAATATAATGTTGTCCGGATTTATATTTATTTTCTTTATAATCATTGTGATCATAGTAACCAATGTTTCGGTTCGAAAGTCAAGTGTATGCATATTTTTGTATGTCTGCATAAAGGTTATTTTATCGTGACAACCTTTAAATATTGATAAATCCTTGAATTAGATGAATCAGTCATGTCCTTTAAAACTGAAACTGACACTATAATCATATACGTCACACTCTTTTTCCTTGAATGAAGCTAGCTAGATAGATAGATAGATAGATAGATAGATAGATAGATAGATAGATAGATAGATAGATAGACAGCTCTCCATCGATCAACGCTTAGCCGAGTGGTTCAAACGTTCTCTACCTAAACATGAGAGCAGAGTTCGAATCTCTATCTTTCTCTCTCGTTGACTTGACAGGAATTTACTTAATGTTCTTCGTCTGTATTAGCGAGCATACTAGTCTTGTTGAAACTGCTGATTATGAGTCATGAGTCTTTTCTCAGTCATGGGTGTAATTTCCAATATATATATATATATATATATATATATATATATATATATAATGGGGCGGCAATTGAGGGTTGAACGTAAAGAGTTTAGCAATAATGGTTTCTTACCAATTGCTCCATGACAGACTAGAAAAGCGTTTGCCAACAGGATGAGTTATGTTTGGCTTTCTTCAAATTGGAATGAATTGCAAAACTGAGTGTAAGGAGTAAGGATAATGAGTTGGGATTTTTCAGGATAAGAGGGAGCAAAAATTAAATTTCCTTACTAACAGATCGTTTGTGTTTATATATATATATATATATATATATATATATATATATATATATATATATATTGAAACTTAAAAAATAAAATATAATAACAATATTAGAGCCATTGGTATATGTTGGATTTTATATCCGTCCACACTAAGTAGATCTCTATGAACTTACATATTACACACTGCTACTATAGTTTTTTCCGATGATTGGTAATATTATGTAAGGTCCTGGTCTGAAGATTATTGTTGAGAATTGCGTTATTAGCACACTCTGAATGCATTTTCTTCTTTGTGAATCCTTAGCAGACTGGCATGTATAAATTCTAAATTGTGGCCAGATATACTCCCGCGAAATACCAGTGCATTTTAAACATTATGAAACATATCACTGTGGTAGTCATATCGCCTTTTTTTAATTTTTTTTTTTTTTAAATCTAATTTTTAAAAAATATTTTTAATCTGCGTTTTTTTTATTTATTTTTTTTATTTTCACCTCAAGCAAGGTGATAATGCCACTAACATGCAGTGGGTTACAAGAAATGAGAAGACTTTAGTGAGGAGAATTGAAGAAAGGACAAAGGAATATGGTCAGGAAGACAGAAGATGGTTTTTGATGTTGAATTAAAGTTTTTGAAGATTGTAGGCAGCAAGAACTGAGAAGGGAATTCCACAAGTGAGAAGGATGAGAACGTGACTACATTCGAGATTACAGATCATGACCGATAACATTACAAGCATATCTCTGAATTTTGTCAAGAATCACGAGATGCATGAGAACTAGACCAGATGTGGCAGCAGTATTCAATGTCCAGACAAACGGTAGTTTTATAAATGTAGGTCTATTCAACTCATTAATGTTCCTCCTGCTCAAAGCCGTCCCATAAATATTGACGCTCGAAGTCTCATTGTCCGTGGTCAAATCTCACTGTTTTCGTGACTTCCTGTGTTATTTACGATGTTCTCATATATGATGGCAGAGTATACGTAGGGCAGGTTACAGTGGGTTGAACATTGAGAGACAATATTTGCAGCGTAGGGTTGAGTAAGATGAACACTCACGGGTTAAATGGTAAAAAAATATGAGTTGTATGTGAGGTAATAAAACCGAGAGTATGTTTTTATATAACTCTTATTTTGATAGTTGCTCTCATGAGTACAAAACATTGAGTTGATTATTACTGTTTCATTTTAATATACATAGCAGCCATACCGAGCTGGTCGATCAGAAAAAAAGCGTTCAAATAGAATGGATCAAAAGCAGCAGCATTTTTAGATATAACAGAGTCTATCTTCTTCAATTATTTTAAAGTACTTTCATTAAAAATCAATTTGAATTAATGCAGTTACTGATATAACAGTAGTATGCATTTATTCAATCAAAGTTAGCTGAGGACATGAAGGGGTAAAACAGGCAACATGAAGACCCACTTCAGACCACAATTATTTTGAAGGTTTTGAAATTCTTTTTGTCATTGTTTTACCAGGTATGTAAAAGAGGGTATTTTAAAAAGCAATTGTTAAGTTTGATGAAATTTAGCTGAAAGATAAAAAAAAAATAAGAAAGAAACCAGTAAGAATCACCATTTTTCGCTATTTACGCGGGTTTTCACGATATGAGTGAACACAGTTATTTTTAATGACTCTTAAACAATCAACCTATTGGTGGCTACAATTGAGTGAAGTTTATATTAGATTGCTTGAAAACTGAGGGAGATTTTAATTTAAAATTTGTGTTGAAATCCATTTTTGATGAAATAGAGTTTTCATTTTTCGCTAAACGCTGTGGCGTAGAAATAAAACTGAGGTATGGTTGAGCTCGTCATGAGGTAACATATACTGAGTTTGAACGAAATCGTAGGAAAAAGTTGAAATTTTCGATTTTTGATCTGCTTTATCAATAATTGATTTTTTAACATCTCTATTACATTGTGACATCCTCTGTTTTATATATAGATAAAAGACACTATTTAATATCATCACTTTGTATGCTGTAATGTCCTATTAGTGTCTGATTTCTGTATTCCGAATAGATATATAAAAAAAATATTAACAATGTTGAAGAAAATGACATTTTCAGTCATTTTTCGAGGCATGGTACATTGACAGCGCATCTCTAGCTAACGCTTATTGTTTGTTTGTTTTTTTACAACATAATATTTTCATTTATCTTTTAACAATTTTATCATAAAATGTTTTAAGAAAACATATAGATTTAAACAGTTTTCTTTTCAAACATCAGACAATAAAAATAAATTTTGAAAACTGTTTATCCTTTTAACCGTTCAACGTTTGTGAGCTGCAATGAGAATAGTAACAAATTATAAAAATATATTTTTTTTAAAATGAGAAGAAAAAATAATGCTGCCAGTGAGGAAACGATCACGACAGGAGAAAATCAAGATAACGACTAGATTTAGTTGATCCGAACGACAAAGGATTTAATTACAAGTATTCTAAACGGAAAAGAGATTTTCTGAAGAAAAAGTGAGGTTCCCTTTCAAATCTCTTGTGGGGAAACCTGATATAGTAAACAATAAATAAGTCGTTGTTGAATGGTGATTAAGATCGCCCGAAAGACTGTGTCTTGTCTCCGAAGAACAAAATCATGTGTGTAACGGGTCTAGACTTCTCGTGGTCTAGAATTAACTGATGACGAAGAAACAAGCGGCCATTCTCCACGTATGTGAATATTTCAATAAAAACACACATGGTACTGTTCGACCAATGAAGAATGGTGGTGTCAAGTTCGGTTTCTGGCTAACTGAAGAAAAAGTATTTTCCCTTTTTTTCTACCCAGGATACGTAGGTTCAGACCTTAGAATTATAGAAACGCACGCCATCCCTAACATTCACTGAGGAAAAAACTTTACCAACGCTCATACAAAATTAGAGTTGGTTTATCAAGTAGGTCTTATTCAGCAATTAATTCGCAAGAATATTTCTACATGCTGAAGACGAACACATATAAACATTATTTACATTCAAATTCATTATTCGTTTCCTGTTTTCGCAGAGATATAATTCACTTTCACTAAATGAAGTTCTGTTGTTTGTTAAACCCGGTTTAGCTCGACCGTTCATATTATTGGAAACGCAAGCTGGTTTTGTTTATTTCCCTGCATCATCAAACCTCTTCTCTCTCTCTCAACCCTCCCTCTCTCTCTCTCTCTCCCTCTCTAATTCGTCAGTAGCCGAATGGTGACTGTCAACAACAGACCGTATCTCCATAAAATTAGCAGATGTTTCTCTTCCTACAACCAGCACTGTCTTGGTTTTTAATAAGGTTTGTATTTACTATCAAATACACCCTGGCAACAAAAACAGTTACCACACCACTAAATTGAATTAGGTGTTGACGACTATTAAACTACATTTAATACGTAAAACATTTTCGCATATGGTCCCTGTTGTATACTATACGTGAAACGAGTTTAAGATAAATGCATAAATGGTGAAACTGACAGTCACAATACATTGTTGATTTCTATGTCTACTCTGCTTTATTTACAAATTAATAGACATAAACCGAAGTGGTTTAAATTTTTCTACCGTACATTGTTTACCTCCGTTTTTTATAATTCTGAATTTGATTTGATGACAATGCGAGAAAATCATTTATGACTGAGTAAGCACAAGGGTTCAATATATATAGATAAATAGATTTCAACAGATACACATTTCTCTATGAATATATCAATTTTTTAATTATATATATGTATGTGTGTGTGTTCATTCACATATAGACTAAATAGCAGAGCAAATGAGAAACTTTCTTGTATGTATGACTGCCAGTACAGAAGATGAAAAGCTCTTAATTCAAGATGCATCCTCCCGAAGTGAACTATGTAGGAAGACCATATGTATTGTCGTCAACTAGAGACAACCAAACGTATGAGCTTCGAAGTGAAATAATCAGGATTAATCAGGAACTAAAATTTACCTGTGTAAGATATTATCGGACATTGGAAGGTTTGACAAAGGGAGCCGGAGATGCATTACGATAGTAAAAGATTGTTTCCGGTATGTAAACAAAATTTTAATACATTAGAAACGAAGAAAAGACTGCTGAACAACAATGTTACATGCAATTTACAATACAGTAGTGAATGCTGGGAAATTGCCTCACAAATAAAGAAGAGACGCAAAGCGACAATAAATGTTTCTTCAGACGAATACCGACAATATCAAGCATTGAAAACAGGATCAACATGGAACTTTAAGGAAACTGTCAAGTAAAATGATTTTTATTCTTAACATCAGAAAGAGGCAGTTGAAATTTATGGGACATATAATATATTAATTTTTAAACAATATAATAATTGGTATGTATATTTTTCTAAGAGTGTAGATCAAAATTTGACTTTTTTAAATCAATTAACCCCACACAAGGCGATAATGCATCTAAGACGTAATGAGCCACTGGGAGTGAAAGAATATGAAAAGTCTTTACAAGTAACTGGAAATCCAATCCTGAACAGAAATTATGAACGAATGATTATTTTTTTAGAACATTTTTGATCACCGAATTCTTTCTTATATTTTAGAATTAATTTATTGATAAAATCGAAAGAACAATCTGCACTATTATGTCCTGACTTAGCATCTCGGCTTCCATCACTTTCTCACTCCCATCACATAACTTACCTGCATCTTTTCTAAAAATATTTTCTTGGTTATTGTTTTCTTTCGTACCTCGACTTTACGAATTTCAGAGCAGTACTTGGTTGCCATCTTGTTCTAATCATTTTACACTTCCTAGATGTAACCGTAATTTCCCAGATTACAGTGTCTTCCATCGCACATCTCGTTCGTCGAACTTTTCAATCAATTTTTCATTCAAAAATTTAAATGCTATGTCAATTTTTTTCTGCCTTCTTAATTAATACTATTTCATTATTCTCTCATCTTCTAATGTTTTTTCTATTTTTCATATAATTTAACAATTAATAACTACTTGTGTCTTAGTGGCTTCATTGCCTTTCTTCAGGAGATATGATTTAAAAAAATTGAATAGAAATTATGAAATTAAAAAAAAAAACATTTTAAATATCCCAATGTGAAAATGTTCAGTATAGCGACCGAGGAAATTGTTGCAATCGCTGTCTCAATTGTGCAACTCTTTGGATCTATGTTTCTGTGCGTGTGTGTATATGAGTGTGAGTGAAGGCTGGAATTTTTAAGGAGTATTTACATACAGATCTAATTTCAGATCGATAGAAAGTTAGACGGCACTAAAATAACCTAATTATCTAGAAAAGCATCAAAGCATGCACAAACGCAAACAATATTCCCAAAATTGACGAGCGGAAGCATTAACTCTATAATCGATATCCTATAGGGATACAAAGCATCGCATATAACGACAAGGAAAAAAGAACAAATATATAAATATAACTGAAAGACACAAGTACACGAAAATCAACAATGTCATAGCGATCCGTTTGATCCGCCACAAAATACGAAAACAAGTCTATGAATAAAGAAGAAACAGCTTTAGGCAGCAAAATTGCGAATGACAGTTGGAAAGAAAAATATTTCTAAAATATTTCTGAAATATGAACAAAGTACGTACACAAGGCGAAAAGCAATTGCAGGTTAAATGCATTTCGTAGGGGGTTTTTCGCAGTAATGATTGACTTTTAGTTTCTTATGTTCGGGCACGTCTTTTAAACTCTCTCGTTAAAATTATATAAATTAAAACGGAATTACAAAATTTTATATTCCAAAGAAATTTTGAAATTGCCAGTAAGAAAATATATAATGAGATTAAATCTTGCAAAATATTTGTATCAACTAATCAAAATATATCGAATATTGCTACCACATATGATCTGGTGTTTCTCCTATATACCCAAAGGTTTTGACAAATATCCAAAGAATCAGTAAAGTTAAAGGTATTGATCTGTCATCTCGGCTTTAGTCAATTGACCAGTCCCATAACATAAATCCCCTGTGCCTTTTCTATAAATATTTCCATGTTAAATATTCTGATGAGTTTCATCATTGGTATCTCGGTTTCACAGATATAAATCCTGTAATACATTGGAAGCTGCGTCTCGTCATTTTCACTGTTGAAATTTCTTATTGTAACCGTAATAGTAATATTTTCTTATCACTTAAAAGTTTTAGAACTCAATTCTACATTCTTACTTTCCTATCAAATAGGTTTTTCAAAATTTTAAATGCTCCGTTAATCATTTTTTCTCTCCTTGGATCCTGTCATTTTATCGTCCTTTCTCTCTCTCTTAGTATCCTCTTGCATTTTTAGTGGCTTTTCTTATCTTGACAGAGCTGAAATGATTATATATATATATATATATATATATATATATATATATATATATATATAAAGAAAAAACAGTAAGATATATAATCCGGTGTTCTTATAGATATTTTATTTTTACAAAATAGTGCTCAATGTAAATTTACAGAGCATAAATATTATAAATTAATTGATTTAAAATATGTTTTTTTTCGCTACACAGTTCTAACCATGTTTCAAAAATGGGAGCTAAAAGCCCCGAATTTAATTTTGTGATTACATTAAAGACATTAGTTCCATTTCATCCTCAAGCGAAATTCGGAGTAACTTTTAAAATTACTGGGTTTTAAATACACAGCTAAAACAAAATTCATGTTTCCAAGGTTACAGATAAATCTATTTTGCTAGACTAGGGATGTCTAGGTGTTCAATATGTCTATACTTTAATGTATCAGTTATTGCTACGTTTTGGTAGTGGGTAGAGATGTATTTTTCAATGAAATCTAACATCCATTAAAAGCGTGTCGTCTGGATTTTTTTGAATTTTATTGTTAACGGCTAAAATTCTTACGGCATTTTTTTCTTCGTATGTCTAAAGATTTTTGGGGGGTGTTTAGGTAAGGATACTTTTTATTCAACTACGATTTGAAATATTTTTACTTTTAATTTTTAATATACTATATTTCTTCCAATTAAATGTAATTAGAATCCCTTAGAGTTTGTAGAATTATTATCACATCAAGTATATTACGATTTTTTAAAAAAATTATATTTAAATATTATTTAAGTAAAATTTCCATTTCTCTGATTTAATAAACTTTATTTATTTATTTAAACTTTAAAAAATTTAGAGAAATTCATTTTAATTAACTACAATTTTAATTACAACTTTAAAATATTTTCATTATTAGTTTTATAGACTGAATATTTTAAATAGAAAAAATATTAAATTACTTAAATTACGTAAAATTAAATTTCTATATCAAAATATTTATATTACGATTTTTAAAAATTTTATATTTAAATATTATTTAAATTGTAAATAAATAAATAAACTTTACCAAATCAGAAAATAAATTAGCTATTTTTGCCGTAAGAGAAAAAAATTATACTTAAAAAATTTTACTTAAATAATATTTAAATATAACATTTTTAAAAATAGTAATATAAATATACTTGATATAGAAAATAAACGTAATGTAAGTAATTCTAATACATTTACTTCTATTAAATGAAATATTCAAGAATAAAATATTTTTTAAAGTTGTAATTAAAATTGTAGTTAATTAAAATGAATTATAACCTAAACTTCTTTTAAATTGAGATTAAATAAATAAATAAAATTTACTAAATCAGAGAAATGAAAATTTTACTTAAATAATATTTAAATATATTTTTTTTTTAAATCGTAATATACTTGATGTGATAATAATTCTACAAACTCTAAGGGATTCTAATTACATTTAATTGAAAGAAATATAGTATATTAAAAATTAAAAGTAAAAATATTTCAAATCGTAGTTAAATAAAAAGTATTCTTACCTAAACACCCCCAAAATCTTTTAATATACGAAGGTAAAAATGCCGTAAGAATTTTAGCAGTTAACAATAAAATTTTTAAAAATCCAGACGACACGCTTTTTAACGGATGTTAGATTTCATTGAAAATACATCCCTACCCACTACCAAACACGTAGCAATAACTGATACATTAAATTATAGACATATTGAACACCCAGACAAAGTCTAGCAAAATAGATTTATCTGTAACCTTGGAAACATGAATTTTGTTTTTAGCTGTGTATTTAAAACCCAGTAATTTTAAAAGTTACTCTGAATTTCGCTTGAGGATGAAATGGAACTAATGTCTTTTAATTTAATTACAAAATTAAATTCAGAAAAGCTTCCATTTTTGAAACATAGTTAGAACTGTGTATCGAAAAAAAACATATTTTAAATCAATTAATTTATAATATATATATATATATATATATATATATATTGTCATACAAGACATAAAATATCTGGCATTTCGTTATGTTAACCAGAAAAAAGTCTGAACGTTGAAAACAAAATGCATTGCCTACACCAATAAATACAGTAATTTCGGTTCCTAAGTGAAGGAAAAGCATAAAAATTTAAAATTAAATGCCACAGAAGTACCTTTTTGTTTCAATAATATTTCACTTTTTTTAATGGATAAATTTAGGCAATATATATTCTGATGAAAAACGAACCAAACGGATATGTCGATGAAATTTAACTTGGAAAATTAATTTCTTTGTTTTTTATTTTATATGCAAGTCAGTAAAGCCACTAAAATACAATGGTTTAGTGGTTGTAAATGTATTAGAAAACATAAACATTATTAAGGAGAGAGGAAATTAATGAGGATGAGAGTAAATAGCGGCTGACATTTTATTTGAATTTTTGTAGATCAAAGTTAGCTGTAAAGCATGAAACCGGAAGAGAATTCTACAAGGAAGAGGTGCGAGAAAAGAAACTGTTAGCATAGAATTTATGGTCACATTTAACCAAGGCAACTGTAAATTGATGTGACCTTGTAACCAATATAGTAATGCGCTTCAATTCACAAAGTCTGGGTAACATAGAGAAGAGCACTTGCAAACAAGTACCATAAAATATTTATAGTGAAGTCACAGGGAATCCATTTTACGACGGTGGGAGAGTAACTGAAACTGAGGCACCTTCTTAGATCATATAATATTGCTGATTGATCTTTGGATTTTATTAAGAATCTTTAAATATATATCAGAAACATCGAGCCATATATGGCAGTAATATTCGAAGACTAAACGAATGGAAGACATTATTATGTAAATAAATTCTGGAGATAAAAATTTTCTAGCACGACACAATGAATCAACTTTCTAAGCAGCAGACATAGAAATGGTGCTATATTAGTTAAGTGTTAAATAAATTATAAAATATTATTCTTTCTGGCTTATGGTCATATCGCGTTGAAACAGCGGTTCCTGTACGATCACTGAAGGTAAGTAACGTCGAGCCTGGTCTTTACGTAGATGGGTGACCGCTTGAGAATACCAGGCGCTGTAAGCTTGGATGTGTAGGTAATGGATAACTGCTCGGTATTGGAAATCTGAGAGCCAAGTTTCAATTATGCTCAAATATCCGTGAGAAATTTATGAATGCACCACTTATTCCCCAGCTATGGGTTAATAAGTAAAACATGTTTGAGTAAAAATTATTATTATCTCAAAAACATTCTTCCAATTGAAAGAAAATATTACCTGGCTTTAAATAAGTTGCCAAGTGTTGATAAGCCGTCGAAGAAGAATCAATATATCAATATAAATCTTCTTCTATGTGACGTGTCCATTTAGGACCTTGGCAATCAAGGCGCTGCGTAATTTCCTTTCGTTGTAGCTATCAATAAATTTTGTCTTTTTTGTTATATTTCCTAAATCCTGTTCTTCGATCTATTTACTCAAGATCGCTAGGTAGGTTATGCGTTATTTTGCATTCAAATCCTCCAAGCCCTCTTTACTCGTTCTGATGTTAAGTGTAAGTATCCTTTCTGCTTTCATTTTCTCTAAAACTTCGTCGTTGCTCACGTTCGGTCCACAGTATTCTCAGCATCCTTCTGTAGAACATTTTTTCTGTTCCTTCATGTCCCTTCTTCTTCTGTGAGGAGATTGTACAACATTCATTGTCATATAAGAGGACTTACATTACGTAACAGTTTAGTACTGTTTATTTTGTTTTCTAACGATTTTTTAATAATTTGCTTAACTTTTGAAATGCGCCTTAGGATTTAAATGTCTTTCAAACACTTCCCAGATATTAAATGTACTAGTTTCATTTTGGTTTTTACTATTTTTTGGCATGGTGAGCTGTTACTTTTGCTTAAAAACATGCATTCTGTCTTTTATAATTATTTTTTGTCTATTCTTCCTGTTTTCCTTTGCTAAATTCTGTAGGGATTCTTGTAGTTTCCTTTCTATGTCTGCTATCAACATTGTTTTATCTACTGATCTTAAGTTGTTTAGTTTTTGTCGCCAAGAATGAATCTTAGTATCACTTTTAATTCTCTCAGAATCGCCTCTCTGTATATTCTGAATAAGTCCGGTGAGAAGGTATATCCTAGTCTTTTCTACTTTTGTATATTTACTGAATTTATTTTGTATCCGCATACAGGCGGTTTGCTGACATTTTATGTTCTGGATTATTCTAATAACCTTCCCAAAAATGTCAAGGTTACCTAGTAATTATAACAGTTGTATTGAAAAACACTGCTTTTCTTTATTTGGGCAATATCTCAAAACATTCTTAATTCTAACAGAAGTCTTTTAAAATTTACAACCAAATACGTGGCGTCTTGATGTTATATTTGATGCGTTACACATCATTGTCTGAAATGCTATTTTGTATGAGATGCAACTTGGTTCTTAGGGGTTTTTTATATATATTATAGATTTTAACACTCCCAGACAATATTTGTGCAGACAGCGCCAGAAAGAAATTGTGATAAAAAACATAAAATATCTGGCATTTCGTTATGTTGACCAGAAAAAAGTCTGAACGTTGAAAACAAAATGCATTGCCTACACCAGTAAATACGGTAATTTCGGTTCCTAAGTGAAGGAAAAGGATAAAAATTTAAAATTAAATGCCACAGAAGTACCTGATTGTTTCAATAATATTTAACTTTTTTTAATCGATAAATTTAGTCAATATATATTCTGATGAAAAACGAACCAAACAGATATGTCGATGAAATTTAACTTGGAAAATTAATTTCTTTGTTTTTCATTTTACGCTATAAAAAAGAAAACTATTTTCGCAACGTTGCACGTCGTTTTAAAAATGTCGAAATAGATTACCAACAACTAAAACAATTATAAAAGAAAAAAATAGAAAAATCTATGTCACTTTTACGAAAAAAATACGAACTCGATTAATTACAAGATTATTTGGAGTCTGTAATAAATTATATCATTCAATTTTCTGTCTTTCTTTCTTTTATTTCGTCTTTTTTTTTTATTAAAATAATTGTCCACGCTTTCCCGATTACTCCGGACTCTTCCTGTAATGTCATTGTGCCTAATGACCCTTACTGTGAACAACTCTTCACAATTGTTTACTAGCCATTCAGCAACTTTTCTATGAAGTCAAGACAATCACTTAACCATACATAATGAAGATTACTAGCTCGATGATGATTCCCTAGCCCAAAATAGTAGAATTTTAAAATTACTCGGGAATATTATTCCGCAATATTTCGAAGAAGACAGGTCATGTGACTGTTGTAGACTGCGGTGTGAGAAAAATTGTCTTTACCGTCTTCTAATCAAGAGTTCAAAAATTCTGCAAAGAGAAAAACGACAAGTAAAATCTTCCACATTTTTTCAACTCAACAAACAATTTCTGTAAAGAAGCTATATCAGTTGAGCTTTTCATATATATTTATTTTTAATATCAAGTAAGATTTTAGTATGTTTTATTGATTGATATATTTCATGACGTTGGTTTCAAAGATGCGATTAATTACCAATTGCTATTTTTAGTACATTTTAAAAATACTATATATATTGAAAATAATATCAAATTTAATAAAACAACAACAACAACAAAAACAACAACAACAATAATAATAATAATCAGAACATGAGTCATAAACACCTCGGCTGTACATGTGGTGCAATAGAATTTCAACTTCCTTAACTGAACCCTAGCTGACATTAAGGGAATGGATGCCACAACGAGAAAGCTTCTCATGTGTCATCGCATGCATCATCGCAAGGCTGTTTTGTTCGTCTCTATCTGTCTATGACAGAAGGATTAGTTTAACTAGAACTGTCCGTATAAACTACAAGAATCTGTCACTAAATATACCTAGAAACTACAGAATGCTCTATGATAATCTGTCAAAGAACACGAAATAAATAAGAAAATCTATTCACTCATCAAGGAAGCCAAGAAATTCAAAATGGTAGCTGAAGAAAAACAATACACTAAATGCAGCGTCAAAGAAATTCAAAAAGAAAGCAAATAAAAATGCAATCTACCATATAGAGAATCTATAGCAATATAATCCCCTCTCTGGGTAATTATCTACACGTACCAAACAAGCTGATGTAGACAAACATGGTACCCTTAAGTAGCTACATAATGCAGGGCTAAAAGCTGAAACCAAAAGTTTTATTCTTGCTTCACAGTACCAATGCATACTAACTAGGAATTACCAAGTACACATACTGAAAACTGTTTACCCAAATGGAGATTCTGTGATAAATACCCAGAAATAATTGACAATCTTCTATCAAGTTGCTTGGTAGTGGCACCCACTGAATATATACCTCGGCATGCTAGGCTGGACCAATATCTGCACATGAAAATCTGAAACTTTTACAGAAAGGAAACTGCAAGAAATTACTATGAAAACCACGAAAATATACTACTTCAATTGATCCAAATAAAAAAATCAAATTTATTATCTATTATAAAAAAATTAAGACAGCCAACCTTATCCTCAAAAATAACAACACACCAACTAAGTCAAAGTTGCAAAGAACGAACATTATCTATGAGTTCAAATGCCCCTTAAGGAACTGTGTTCTTGATCAAACCGGACTCATAAATAATTACATCGGCTACACAACCACTTGTTTATCCATACGTTTTAAGTTACACCTATCTGATCACAGCTCCATTAGAACCCATTTAAACACACACACAAATTTAGCCGACTCTATTAGGAACATACTAGTAGAAAACACAAATATATTAACTGCATCCACCTGCAAAAAAAGTCTAAACATAATGGAAGCTTTAGTAATAAATAAGTAAAAGACAACTCTTAACAATATTAACTATGAACAAAGCCACAATGTGCTAACCGTATTCGGAAATTGAAAACATCCCAACCACACACTAAGACATACACAAAACGCACACACTCAATTAAGCTGAAAATCGAATCATCCTTGATAATGACTAAAGGTATAGCCGAAAGCGCTCGGAAATATAAAACATTCGGACAGTTCTTACACACCCTTTGTCCAGAAAAGAAAGCTCTTGTCAGAACACAAGAAAAATTAAATAAAAAGCTTAACCTTAGTACCTTGTCTGTCGTCTTTAATGAAACATGCATAAAGGAAGAATTGCTGCCTAAATATACAACTATATATATATATATATATATATATATATATATAGAGAGAGAGAGAGAGAGAGATGCATGTATACTTTTAATGCAACATATTTTTATTAATTCAATCGTTATTTTCGTTATTTTTAGTGGATACTCGTACTTGAGCAGGACACCTCGAGGTGGTGTAATGGTTAACAAACTTTTCTCACTGGAACTATTACGAGTGAGTTCGATCCTCACTGGGTACCCCATACTTTCGGCCTTGTGCCACATCTGAGCTACACTTGGAAAATCACTACTCGTACTTGAGCAGATGCTCGATTTTATGTTTTTGCTTTGCTTTGTCTTTTTTTAAACAATATTTATTTCGTCTTCCGGTTTCTTCATTCGAGAACATATAATAAAGAAAGTTTTCCCTTTGAGAGCATACGAACCGGATCTCCCCTTTAAATTCAATATTACCAGCAGTCAAATCCTATCACATTAGACTTGGCCACATTGAAGAAATTGCAATAAATTTCCCCACGGATCGTTATAGTAAAATATTTAACACAGTCAATTGTTTGAGGGAATCGTTATTGTCAGTTATTACTACAACTGCTATTGTTGGTTGGGAATTTTTATTTTTTAACTTTTTCATTTTACGAAATTGTCCTATTTTTCTTTTTTCCCTGACGGCTGCTATTCAAGAATAAATAAATAGTTTTAATTGAATAAGACAATTAACCCCAACCATATTCTTTTTATCAGTTTTGGCTACAATTCAATTTATGACATGAAGGTGAACGCGAAGGAAAATAATTGTAGTAAAATAATTATATATAGAATTAATTTTGCGCCATATTTATTTTATTGTCATCGTAATGATATTGGTAATATTTACATAATTTTTCTTTCCAACATATACCAAATTAGAATATTCGACTTAGATCGAGTTTAGCCAGCTCAGATCTCTCAAAAGACAATCTTATAGCCTTATCGTCTAATCTAAAACATCATCTGTAATCAGTGAGCAGTGCACTCCATTCGCTGCCAACTCGTTCATTTTACACGCATGCGTAATGGCTGATGCCATTATGCTAGGGGATAAAAAGTGTAGTGTCTTTGTAACTTTTATGATGCAGGGCAGTCAGTGAGAAACAGGTCAAGGATCAGTAGTATTTTATGCGAGAATATCAGCTCCACTCTGTCTGATGCTTGTACTACGGGAATATCGATTAATGTGAAATTAGGGGATACGAATATAGTATAAAAAATAAATGAACTTTCAATTCAAAGACAATCGTCTGTGGCCAAACGCGACTAGTAAGCAAAGTAAGATGAAATGCTCATCTATGTGTCTGTAGTTATAGAAACAGAGGTTACTGTATCTATAAGTTTGCAACGGGTGTTCTTCTTAATGCTGCTGATCGAGATACTGTTGTATAAGAATCATATCATTAACAGAATTATAGAAGAAATAATAATAGTATTAAAAATACAATGGAATAGTAATGACTGCGGGTTTTTTAAGAGGAGAAAATATTTCTAGACTGTAGGTATTCTTTTTAGATAATAATCATTTAGTGATACAAGTCTTCTAATTATCCCATAGTTGGGAATATATGAGGTGAATGCATGCATTTCCCCAGAGTATTTGCACGTAAATGAATATAACGAACCCAACTGGAATTGCAACTTGTCATTCCGATTAACAATAACGAGCCATTATCAATTACATCAACATCAATCACACCCAAACTTACAGCACTTGATATTCCCAAGCAGTTACCCATCTAGGTACTGTCTAGGTTTGACATTGCTTAATATCGGTTATCGTACAGAAACCGGGGTGTTTCAACGAGATATGGTCATCAGACGAAATAGTAATGATAATTTGGTAATCATGCAATGAATGACGGTTCACTGTGTCGTAAAATCAATATTTTCTCCATAATCAATCATCTTGTAATTTGTCCACATTTAAAAATATTTTCCAGTTATATATGGTCTTGGTACAATAACCTGCTGCAATTTCTCCTTTTATAAAATCTCATTTTAGAAACGGATCAGCAAAAATACGTCAATCCTGAAATGTTGGCTCTTCTTCAGTCACTTTGAACGAAAGAAGTTTATCAAAATAATGGCTCACTATGTTTGAAAATGAATTCAGTAATTCTTCGGAAGAGTTCTTCAAGGATGGTACAAATATGTTTTTTGACCAAACTTTTGAAACCTATAGACTGAAATTATTTTTAGAGAAATAAATCCTACCGGAAACATTAAGGCAAACGGTTTCTTTCCAGATCAGATATGAAGATGACACAGTTTAATTCCATGCTGAAAGAAAAACTTTAAACACACTACAAAAAAGAAATAACTAAACATCTCCTGACAGAATTTTTGGTTTCCTAGCTCAAAGGAACATTCAAATATTTAAATTCCTCCATTGATTACCAAATTCAAACAAGTTTCTAATTTAAATTTCTGCTTTTCTTGAGGATAGAAAATGGGAACTAAATATCCGATGACCCATTTGGAAAAGACAGCTGCCTTCCAAATTTTAAGAGAATTAAAAACAGGAAAAAGATGTCAGAATAAAAAAGAGATAACTGTTATCATTTCTTCCATATAAAAGTGGAAAGGTATATTCAGACGAAATAACATAAATTTGGCTGTACAAAAGATGCTAGAATCCTCATTGAATTCCCCTGTTTAGGGGTCTGCTAAAAGACAAAATCTAATGTTCCAGTTTTTAAAATATCTGACGAAGGACAGAAATTTCCAGCTAACATGATATTAGTACGTCTTTTTGGGAAAATGCGGCCCATAATCAAGGCCAAATTTTTTCATTTTTTTAAATAAGGGCCTTTTCATAGAAGCAATATAGATTTCGTCTCAATGTCAACTGCTCTGACGATAATTAACAATTATTTATCATTCTCTAGATAAAAACGCAAAACCTCGGACCTTTTGACAGAGTTTGGCATGCCCTTTCAAAAGCTTTTATCCAATCTTCCTCAAAACGTTAAATGAACGACTCCATCTATATCCTTTCGTACTCATGACACTATCTTTTTTGTTTCGCCCTATGGTTGTGTTTTTTTAATTTTCATTAATGAACTTCCCATGGCATCAGATATTAACGTTTACCTCCACTGATGGCACAGCCATTTATTCTATGTTTTTAGTAAGGCCCATCATCTGCCAAGTCAAGACTAAATGATTCCATTCATCATCTGAGCGACCCCACCACAAATCACACACATGCAACACACAAAATTGACTCATTATATATTTCGATATATTGTCATCTATATATATAGAAAAATGATATTTTTTTCTAGGTCGATCTATGAATAACGGTTCACGTTCAGCGAGAAAATTTTTGTTCCAGAATCTGTTCCGTTCATGGAATATTCCTGCCATATATGGTTTAGGAACCCTGTACCAAGAACGAAAAATCAATGAAGGATCAGCAATATTATTTAATATTTGGTGGCTCTTTATTTTAAACAGCGTATTTTCCTCAAATTTTTGTAAATCTATAAAAATGGACGTTAAAAGCATAAAAAAAAAGACGTTTTTAATTCAAATAAATTGTTAAATTATATTTCCATTTCTTAAATATGACGTCAACTGTTTAACATTTGATTTCTCGCCAGTGGAGTTTTGAATGTCCATGCATCGAAGGTCATTTAATCCACAAAATTTAAATAAACATCAAATTCGATCTACTGATATATTGATTACTTTTTCGCTTCCTCTCATTATTAATGTTCCGTCAGCGTAAATGACAGTTCCCCTATTTTTCATGTAGGTTCGCATTTCTTGTCAAACAAACGAATATTATCCATGAAAACGTTTCTCAACATTCAGGCCGAAAACAAATGTTATTTAATTGTGCTTATTATAAACAAAAAATCATTTACTTAAATACTTGGGCACATAAAAAGAAAAGATGTTTGAAAAACTTGTCTTTATGACAAAAAAATTGCAAGGACTTTGTCCAAAAAACATAACTTATAGATATATATATATAAATATATACATGTTTATGGGTGATAAAAAAAAGACAAAATTTTAAAACCTAATCTTTAATAGAGCTGCAACAATGTGAAAAGGGGAAATTTTGGAGAACATGATTGTTAACATCATTACGGGATGCGGAACATACTAAAATTTTTTGTTGAATCACGTTCTCCAGAGATAAAAAAAATTATAACAACCTTATTTATTTGATTTTCAAAATTTAGGATCGTCCGCACAAAAATAAGGACCATTCCAATGAGAAAAACAATTGATTAAAAGGCAAAAAAACAATTGGCCACTGACACTATTTTTTTTCATATATATATATATAAATATGTTGCTTTTCTTCGATGTTTTTAAATGTTTTGGGGCCACCGTGCATTTCTTCAAATAATAAAATCTAAAAATGAGATTTTTTTGTATCTTTTTAAGTAAAGGATAAGATTTTCATTAACTGCCGTCAATTTGTTTTTCTTTTTATGTCTTTCTCCAGGCTTCTCTTACTACCACAATTTCAAATTTGAATTCTTCTCTATACAAAACTTTTCCTAATTATGAATATTTTGTACCTGAAACATTATATTTTGTTCTTCCCAATTAAGCACTAATTAGATATTTTGTGATTAGCAAAAGGGCTAGAGATTTGATTCACAACAAGTCATGAAAAAATTCATTCGATTTTGCAATGACATGCTATATCATCTGCTTTCTGCATTTGGAAAAACTTAGCTTTTAACGCGACAATAGCCAAAAACACACTTGTATACTATATCAAATTTATCTCGAGACAAAAAAGAAACAAAATTGTGGAAATTATAACTTGGCCGCCGCAATCTCCTGGCCTCTACCCCATTCACTTAATATCTGATGAATTATATAGGAAAGTTTGAAGAGAATACCACAGGGTGAGAGTGTGATTTTTTTCAATGTTTTCATTTCCTTTTATTCATAAACTTTTGAAATGAATGTCAAGAATTTGTAAATCCGTAATTAAGGAAGGTGGTGGTTTTATTTGGGAAAACAAAACATGATGCTGTTGTATGATAAGTCTTTATAGTTTAGTACTTATTTTTGTCAATATAAAAGCTACTTACTGCAATGTTATTTTTTTACTTTACAAACATATCGCATTTACACTCTTTTAAAAGAAATGCAAGCTGACCCAAAACACTTTGCCTGTAGTGTATATATATATATATATATATATATATATATATATATATATATATATATATATATATAAAGGATTCCCCATTTATCGGAAGAAATTTGTACGTATTTAGTAAAAGTCATTACGCAAGTGCTTTATTTGATAAAAAAAATTGGGGGGAATAATGTTGAAACTGTTCTTGATGTATTTGTTTAATGAATCAGCGGTTCGTGACGATGACTGTGTTACTATGAGGTCTGAAACATAGACATGACCGAATAAGTTTATCCCTATCTACTTTGGACATTGTATTATATTTAGTGGACTAAAGAGACTTTATAGTGTTGGCGGGACGTGTATTGACTTCTATTTCGACTACGCCCTTTACTTAATAGATCAACGGATTCGGGTCTAAAAAGTTAGGAGGCTATACTTTTAGGACGATGTTATCGTGACGATTGTAACCCATCTATTGCGAGGTTTTGCCTTATATGAAACAGTCTTATTGGTAAGTTTACAGTCTTTCTTTTTCACATTCTCTAAGGTATCACAACCCGACCCAAAGTCTCCTTTTAATCAGTAGCATTGACAGATAATCCCTGAGGAAAAAACTGACTCACGACACACAGAAAAAATTAAAGTTGCTGGAGAATTTGTGTGCATGAACGTTTTCGAGGGTCAGGCGGTTATCTTTTGTCTTAGTGTACGTGAGATTGCCTCTTCGCTTCATATATAGAGTGCTTTGAAACCTTGATCTCCATAGAAATAAGGTTAATTGATTTTCTGGACTTCTCATCAAACCTTTCTTAGCAAACTGTTGTATATTCGAATACCACGTCAACGGCTTCCAGTTCTTTACGAAACTTGGCAACAAATGACCATCCAACTATCAGGAACGAGCCATCTCTAGAACTCTATAATCAGCCTTTAAGACAACTATTAGAGCGTACCTATTCATTTGCTGAATTAGCTTGATGTTTGTCATCACTTATCTGAAAATGAAGATTTTGAGAACAAGTTATAAAATAATTACAGGTATTAAATTTCGTGTTCTTAGAAAACTGAACAATACTTTATACACATATTTTAAGACATTTTTATGTTTATACATTATTTTTATAGATACAAATATCTAAATAAATGCTCTGTTTTATAATAAACAGTATTAAACAACATTTACCGGTCTGAATGTCCGAGAAATTTTCGCAGAATATATTCGTCCTCCGACAGGATTCGAACCTGTATCCTATACGGAACTATCATGTAGTTTGACGTGCCCTTAAACGATTTGGCCACAGAGGAACGTTCCGTTAGGAAGGTCGAATTTACTGTATTTGAACTTAAATCTTCCATGAATCTCTAACGTACATTCATAAGTCCTCATGGTGTATCAAATGTAAACAAATGACGTCACACATTCTGATATGGACAAAGTCCGACAATTATTTTAAGACATTTTTTATGTTTATACATTCTTTTTATAGATAGAAATATTTAAGTAAATGCTTTGTTTTATAATAAACAGTATTAAGCAACATTTAATGGCCTGAATGTCCGAGAAATACTGTTTATTATAAAACAGAGCATTTACTTAAATATTTCTATCTATAAAAAGAATGTATAAACATAAAAATATCTTAAAATAATTGTAGGATTTGTCCATTTCATAATATATATATATATATATATATATATATATATATATATATATATATATATATATATATATATATCACTTTGTTATTTATATTCATTTTTTCGACTATCAAAGAAATATATAACCTCAAATGATAAACAAGGTATTGAAAATATTTTAGGAACAGGAAGACAACTTTGAAAATCACGACAAATTGAACAGTGAACAAAGAATACTGAAAATAAAACATTGAAAATATTGGCAACATAGAGACAAAAGCGAATGATCGTATGAATGTCTTATGAATGCGCCAACATGGGAGTAGGACTAAAACCCCAAAAGTGTCAAAAAATAGTACGAAACAACAACATTAAAATGAACGGGAGAACATATTTGATGACGTTGATGTTGATGTTGGAAAATGAAATAAAACTACGAGAATAATAACAAGATTGTTTAAAGACTTAAAAAAATGAAAACACCACGTTCATGTATATATGTAAGAAAAGACGCAATTATTACTAATTGTAGTGAAAAAAAAGTGATTTATATTTGATAAACCTGATAGGTAAGCTACTGAATATCTTCTTAAAAACATGTCGACCACCTCGATTTAGAAAACTATAGAGATTCGTTTCAATCATTATTATTATTATTATTATTATTATTATTAAAACCATCGTTTAGATACTGATGAAGTTTAGAGAATATGAATATAATAATAATTAATTCTGATATATGGCCAATATTGTTCAAGAAGTATCCCATCTTTCTGTGTTGTATATCGTTTCAAAATATTTACAAAAACACCTTTACGTTTTACTCAGTTTGCCTACTATATACTGATATACACTAGAATATTAGTATCAATATTTTCACGCAATATATTGTTCAGGTAAATTTAACTATATAGTGGACATTGTACTTCCTTATTTGATTGTGAAAGCATTAACATAATCAAATCTTATATACAATAGAGTGGGTTGCCATGCAAATACGGAAACTGAATATTTCATGTTTAGCCGACACCTTTAGAGGCGGATATTGCTATTATAGAAATAGAGGTTTAACCATCTCAACTTATATATATATATATATATATATATATATATATATGTGTGTGTGTGTGTGTGTGTGTGTGTGATTGATGAATTGCCTTCTAAATTACACGAAAATAAAGATAAAACTGACACCTAATTTTAAAACATATATTTACGAAAATTACACACAAATGTATTGAAATACTAAGTAAGTAAATTTATTCAAAAATATCGCCATTGGCTTCAACGATGGCCTCCAGATGACTTCGGAATCTCATGCAAACTTTCTGGGTGGTTTCTCTGTTTACGACGGTGAATACTACCGTAATCCTTGCCTTCAGCTCATCTTTGTTGTTACAAGAAGTTTTGTTGCTCTCTCGCTCAACTGTGGTCCATGCATAATAATCCAGGAGGTGGCAGTTTAGAATGGAGGTGTTTTAGGTATATATATATATATATATATATATATATATATATATATATATATATATTGACTTGTTACTGATAGCTATTGAGCGGTAGTGAGGAAAGATGGCGTAAAACAATAATACGTAGGAAGCAAAGCTTTATGACTTCGTGAACACATTAACAAACATTGTC
Source organism: Acanthosepion pharaonis (assembly GCA_903632075.3). NCBI lineage: Eukaryota > Metazoa > Mollusca > Cephalopoda > Sepiida > Sepiidae > Acanthosepion > Acanthosepion pharaonis. Next base: position 793,244 of record CAHIKZ030000573.1, on the reverse strand, counting down.
GCTTACAAAAAGCGTATATCCGTTGCATATTCGGGACGTGACACTTTCCGAATTTCATCTGCTCTAAACGGTGAAAGCTGGACATTTTTTCTGACAACGATACCTCATCGCTCGCATGTAGTTTCTTATTCAACTCTTGGAAAAAGGCGTAATTATTGTGCTTCCAATAACTTTCGTTCTTGGTGAAAATAACATGTACTATTAGTTTATATTCGTATATATAATAATAACAGAGCGGGCCAATATCTGCATTGGAATATCCGTAACTTTCATTGGACGAAAATTGTTAGAAATTCGTATGAACACCACCCAGAAGCGATATAAGCATAGCACCCGTAACAATTTTATTGGACTTTACAATGCACCCATACAGAACAATCAAATGATTTTTTTAAGCGTTTCACCCCAAGCAAGGCGGGAATTCACTAGGGCGCAAGGTGTTACAGAAAATTTGGAGCAAGTTCAGATAGGAGTGATAGAAGAAAGGATGAGGAGAAGGGTAATGGATAGATCAAGGCAACTGGAGATGTCGATTGACATCACATTTGAATAACTGGAGATTATAGCTCTCAGGGAAACTAGAATAGGGAAGGGAGTTCCACAGACGAGAGGTGCGAGACATGAAGCTATTGGAGTAGAAGAGACGGCTACATTTAGGAGTTTTGACAGTGAAAGGGTGAGAGCGGGATTCCAGCCTCGTAGAGCGCTGGAACTCATGAAGTCTGAGAACCAGCGAATGCAGCTCCAAGGAGCAATTGCCATGAAAGTATTTATAAAACATACAGAGAGAGGCGACGGCGCATATGTGAGAGAGTGACTGTAGACGAGATGCCAGAGCAGGGCCAATTATATTGCATATCCGCCTCTGGAGCCTATCAAGAACCCCGAGGCAAACAGAAGGAGCACCAGACCATATATGTCATCAATACTCCATGCAAGAGCGAATTGTTGATTTGTAGATCTGGAGGATCGATTCCGGGGAGAAAAACTTCCTGGCGCGGCACAGGGAGCCAAATTTCCTTGCGGTGGACGAAGCAGTTGACTCAATGTATTTGTTTCATCTCAGGTCAGCCGTCAACGTGAGACCGAGAAGCCTCAGAGAGTTGCTCTCGAGAAGTTGAGCGTCAGACATTCTAATGGAGGGAAGGGAAGGATCTCTGTGGTGATTAAATAGCTAAAACATATTGATCGAAGGCAAAAATATGTGCAGTTCATGCAGACTGTAATATGTTTTGGATATCTTCAAAAAACTATAAAAATACAAGGATCTCGAAGTGGAAATCTTGCAAATATGGCATGTAATTCTAGTTGTCGTTCGGGTCCTTGGGTTTATTGGAAAATGTTCTGATAGAATAATTATAGGGATCCATGAAAGCACATACTTGAAGGAAATTCAAAACATTTTTCTCAAATGTTTATTTCACACCATATGATCGGGTTTATCTAAATTAAATGTGCGAGTCTTTAGGGTTTTTTTAAAATTTTTATTCTCATTTTTCTTTTGTAACAATGTTTAGTGAAAATGTCATTCTCCTATTTCTGACCTTAGGTCTCTGGTTGGGATCCGGAATGAAATAAGAATACAACAGAAATTAAAGGAAAAAATAAACAAATAAAAATAATAATAAGGAACAAATGCAACAAATTCAAATGGGAATTTCATGTGGGTAAGGAAGTGCAAATAAACCATAATACATCTACTACGGCGGGAAAAAACTTAAAAAAAGAAAGCAAAAAAATGCAATGTGCCAAATGAAAATAACGATGACAAGATAAGCCACTTTATGGTTAATATTCCGTCCGTACCAAACAGGATGATGTAAACAACTATGGTTACGTCGTCCATGATTAAAAGCTGAAAACGAAGGTTTTTTCTTGCTTCAAGGAACCAATGCTTACTAAATAGAAATTACCAAATACACATACTGAAATAATGTGTCAACCCGAAATGCAGATTCTATGATAAATATTCAGCAACAAATGATCATCTCGTGTCCGATTGTATGATGTTAGCACCCAATGAATATAAAACTCGGCATGATGCAGAGGGACAATATCTGAACTGGAAAATATGCAACTTTTCCGGGAATCAAACTATAAGAAACTTGTATGAACATTACCTGGGCCCGGTTACTGACATAGAACATGTAAAAATTGTATAAAACTTTGCAATACACACAGACCAAACAATCAAACTAATCGCCCAGACTACAAAAACAGAATATTCTTTCTTATTGACATAGCAGTTCCTGTACATTATAATATATCTTTGAAAATCTTCGAAAAGAAACTATCATAGCACATGAGGACATCAATAATTCCTGCTGTAGTTGGAGCCCTAGGATAGTTTGGAAATTTTTCCGTTAGACTAACTGAATGAGTTCCTGGTAGCGCATGTCTTAAAGAAATAAAACAAATTGTATTCGCAAGTATAGCTCACATATTACGAACTATTATGTAAAATGGGTGTGTCTTTAGGTTTTATATTTTTATTATTTTTTTGTTTAAAATGCTGAGTGAAAAATGCCATGTAGCCTTAGGTATTTTGCTGAGATCAGGAAGGAAATCTGTATGCCAAAAAAATTAAAGTAATTAATAATAATAATAATAATAATAATAATAATAATAATAATAATAAGAAGAAGAAGAAGAAGAAGAAGAAGAATTATCAAACATTGCGATTTAAGAAAAGGAAAAGAAATGAAAACAGTGTTTGGCAATCTTAAACAATATTTCATGTCTTCAGAGTTTAAAAATTCTATACAAATTTAAAAAATATAGATAATCTATAAAAGTCATAAGCCTTTTTACAAACATCCGTTGTCTTGAGAAAAGCGGTTTTACTGGTATTCAACTCGTCAAAACTAACAAAGCCTCGACCAGTGTGAATGGCATGCAACTGAAATGTAAGTAATATGTTGATGATCGTGCACATTTTCAATTTTCTCTTAGCGGATTAGTTACTAAACAGTTTAGTATAAATCCTGTAGTAGTCACCCGTCATTCTGTTAATTTCCCCAGGGCGAGAAGTTAAGGGTTTACATATGTAACTGTCCTTATGCTTTTTAAGGGTCGCAAGGTTTGGCGAATTCTAAATATTTTTTTCAGAAAATCACTTTAAAATGATCGCCGGAATTACAGTCGTTTGTAATAAAATGTTCGGCAATCTCGCTCAATATCACATTGTTTGTCTGACAAAATAACTACGGCTCTTCTCTAGGTGTTCACATCACGCTCTTCTCTATGTATTGAAAAATAATGTATGCATAACGTCAACCATTTTGTTTTGTTAATAATAATAATGTGTATCGAAAATATTGAGACCATTAACCATTTAGTGGCTGGACATCCAATCCACGTAGCCAAACAATACAAAGATTAGCATACATATTTGGGTAGTGATTTATACGAGCCTATGTCATAATTATAGTGTGTCATATACTTTAATGTGATAGAACCAAACGTTGATAGAATAAAATAAGCTCAATATTCCATGGAACTTTATCATTCATACTGATTAACAGACCCGATATTTTGGTTAAAAACCATGAACAAAAAATATGTGACAGTGGCGCCAGGTGAAAATATATTTGCTCATGAATACGACGAAATAAGTAAATATAAGTGGCTTGAAAGTGAATATAAGCAAATGAGACTTCTATAATAACTGAACACATGGGACCACTGGATAAAATAGTAAAGATACAAATAAGACATTTACATAACTTGTAGTCTTTGTTTATAAAATATACAAAAGCTTGTACTCTGTTGAACTGCTCATCTTCTTATAAAAGTACTAAACTGGAAAGAAATATAAACACTGCACAGGTTGCGCTTATAAAATTTGGGACCAGCAACCTATTTGCATCCTCAGTGGAAACGGCTCGAGTAATAAGTAAGCAGTACTAAATAAAAACTAGATGAGATATCACTAGACATGTTCAACGGAACAAGAAAAATAAAAGGTTCGCATCGACTTTCTTTTAACGTTATCCGGATCGAAAAGTAACCTGATTAAGACTGAAGGGAGAAACGGCCAAAATGTTGTGATAATAGCAAAAAAATATTACATACATATATTCTAGTTTTCCTTAAACTAGGTTTTGGTTAATGACCCGTTAAGGAATTATTCGATGATGATGATGATGATGATGATGATGAGGAGGAGGAGGAGGAGGAGGAAAGCATCAAACTAGATGAAATACAAAAACAGAAATGTGTATGTAAACGTCATCAGAAATGAATGAATGCAGCTGACTCGAAACAGCGAGCAAAAAACACCTATGTAGAAAGGATGATGCACTGGGAATTGTCAAAAGGTTTGGTTTCGAAGAGGTTAATCAAGGCTGTCAGTTCAAATCAGATTCTCATCCACAAAATACAAAGAATCAATACTATGGGATATTGAGATCTAGGCAAACGATCCAATCCAGGCATTGTCCTCTTGTGAATAAAGCGAAGAATGGTTGTCAGCTTCTTGCCGTTACTTTTAATTTTTTCTTTTCTCTCAGTACAATAAAATCATTATAGTATATGGTGAGGGAAACATCTACGTTTCTACGGCAATATCTATGCAATCTTACTGTTTTGAAGGACTGAGAAATGTACTGTAAAAGAAGAAATGTACGTTTGTCAATAAAACGAACTGCACAAGATGCAAACTATGAATTGAAAACACCAAAAGAAAGCAAGCAAGAAAAGCTAAATATTTAGAAACTTTTTCTAACAGAAAACGGAAAATGTGACACGGAACTTGAAGGTGCCTTCCAAAAGCTAAGTATTAAGGAACAGGAAGAATTCGTTTGGAAAAAGAGAAAAGCCTAATAATATCGCTTCTTCCATATGGTACCGAAGGGAGGATATACTCATCATATATGTAGAAGAGATTGAAGCAATATTGTTCTTCAGAAAGGTACTCGGAATACCATAGCAGTAACATGTGAGTCATGACGTAATTTTAAACAAAGAGAAAACGAAAAGGACACTGCTACATACAATCAGAATGCGATATTTGAAATTTCTAGGGTACATAAACAGAAAAGAGTTTCTTGGAGAATTTGACACCCACAGGGCATATTGAAAGCAAGAAGGACAAAGTAAAGCAGCGAATAACCTACCTAACACGATTATGTACATAGTTGGCAGAACAGGGATTAGAAGAGATATGAAAAAAGACAAAGAGCAGGACGTTGTGGAGAACTATGATCGCCCAGGTTCTGAAGGAATACTGCACAGAAAATTAAATAAAAATGAGGTTCTACAGAAGAATGATGTGAATAAAATGGTCGGAATATATGAGCAGCGAGATGGTTTTAAAGAAAAAAAAAAACTGTCAAAGAATTCCGGCTTCATTCGGGATCATAGAGCTACACGGTTCTTTCATTAGTTTGATCAGATGTGCTTTGCCATAGCTATATACAGTTTTGAAATCTGGGTTGTCCTTCTTGTAGACTAGATGCCAACCTAACCTGAAGAGTCCAGCCTGTCTTACTAGTTCACCCTCAGCTGGAGCAATCTATGTATTCCTACATCTCCAATAATATTTGCCAGAAAATATATGTAACCATACTTGATTAGAATGCAAATTCGATTTTCAGATTCTCGTTCCAAACCGCATTATGGATTTCCCGAAACATCCGCTATCGATTACACTACCCGAGAATGCGCGGATGGTGTAAAAAAAACAAAAAAAAAACAAGGACACTTATACTTAGATTCATAATGTTTGGGAAATGAGGAAAGTGTACTTGGAGAATTTGACACTCACAGGGCATAATGAATGACAGAACAGAGGGAAACGGATAGTAACCTACCTAACGAGCTTTATTACATGGATGTCAGAACAAGGAGTAAGAGGTAAAAAAGACAGGATGCTGTGTAAAACCTCAACTGACATGATGCATAAAAGAAGAATTAATACACTCAGCAATGTGTATTTTAACCTCCATGAAATTTCTACTTTTAAGTCTAGTCTCAAACAGTTTTAACTTAATTAAAGAAAAAATCTATCACATCAGTTTCTTGCTACTTCATAATTTGATGTGACTCAGCTTTAACTCTTTGAAACTGTTTATGTATCCAGGATTTTGTTCATATTTCATGCCATTTAATGTTTACAATTTATGCAATTTAATGTTTTATGAAATTTAATGTTTAAAAAGCTGTGAAATTTTGCCGCTCAAGGAACTGCGTTTTCATACAAGTAAGAGCTAAAGCTATATCTACAGCAGTCAGGTTGCATCTTAGTTTTCGTTACAAGAACATTTACCTTTGTCGAAGAAAACAGCAACTAAGGCATCCTGATTTATAAAGATTGCTATTCTCTGACGAGAGCGCCAGCAATGATCCTAAGAAGCCTAGGTAGACTGAAAGAAAATTCCCAACGTGAGAAAAAGATTACGCATGCGTACACACAACAGGGCTTAGGTAAGGAACAAAAGTAAAATACTCTCCTGTTTGTTCCGCCCTGTCAGAACGAATTACGTCAAGATTATAGATAATCCTTTGAACCAGCATCAATTCTACAAGTCTGGAGTGGGGGAAAGTTTCGGTGAATGGAACCAGCTTCGGTGTCGTGGAAAATATCCAGTTATCCGTATCCATAGTCTTCGTACAAAATAAGTACCGAAAGTGTTCTGAAGCATGACGATTCCTAGCTGGGAAGAATGTGTAAATCTTGTTCTTTTGATCGCTGAACGTAAAGTAAAAAAAAAAAAGACTGTAAGTAATGTTTCTTAGTAATAGTCTATGGCTATCAATCTAGGCAGAATGGCAAAGTTTGAAGGAATATATATATATATATATATATATATATATATATATATATATATATATATATATATATATATATAATCTTCACTCCAAGCATAGTAATAATAAAACCACTTTGACGCAAGTGTTACAGAGTATGTGAAAGAAATACGCAGAGAGAATAATAAAAGAATTAAAAAGACAGAAAATAACGGTTGACAGTACAGTTAAATTTTTGAGTAAAAACATGATACTGTAAGTGAGTTCCACAAGCGAGAATTGCGATAGAAAAAAATCGTTAGCATAGAACTTGTGCTTACACATAGCAATTTCAGCTGTAAGGTACTGAGATATTTTCACTAATCCTCTACTGCGCTTAAATTCATAAAGTCTAGGTACCATAGAATAAAGTTCATTCGAACGATTACCATGAACGTATTTACAGAAATGGTCAAGGTAGGCGAGATTACTGCTGCGGGAAATAACTGAAAGCGAGATGCCTGGTCAGGAACAATAAAATAGCAGATACTTCTTTGGACTTTATAAAGAATCATTAAATGTAAATCGGGAACACCAGACCATATATGACAGCAATTTTCAAAGCATGAACTAATGGAGGGATCAGGTTGAGATCATAGACAAAGACAACCATTGGAAAATTCGTAAACTTAAGGTGTCAGCACATATGCTAGGCCACAAAAATGTCCTGAGTCGACCAAGCATAAAAATGAATACAATATGGGAAACAGTAATAAGGAGTGCCAGAGAAAAGCTAGAATAACAACAAAAGTTGCAATATGAGCTCTAGTAAAAACATGGAATGATAACAGCAGAAATTGGTAAAAATGGTTGCTGAAGACATAATTAAGGTTTATAATACCCAGAAAGTCATACACAGATCTCCTCAAGGACACATAGCACAGTGGATAAAGGCGTTAGATAGATCCAGTGACAGGACCCAAAGAGTGTGAGTTCAATACCCGGTTAGTGGAGACTTTTCAGAGGGAAATTAACAGGAGATAACTGATAACTGACATACATTAAAACATAGCACATGGAATTGAACAGTCTACCCCAGTGAGTGAAATAAAGGGTTCAGTTCGATATTCCAACCACCTGAAGAAGGCAGGTGCGTACAACGGCCAAAATGTTATAAATATGGCTACAAAGATGAGGATAATAGTCAGAATAATGTAAATAATGTACACAAAACCTCATCTCAGAAATATATATATATATATATATATATATATATATATATATATATATATATATATATATGTATGTATAAGTGTGGATTATTAACAATATGCCCAGTTAAAATTAATTCTTTAGAAGTTGTTTTGTTCACATTTCGGGTGCGAAACCGAGTTGGCATAGATTTTGAGACAATTATTTGACTGTGAAACACACACACATACACACGCACAAACACACACACACACAGACACAGACACACACACACACACACACACACATATATATATATATATATATATATATATATATATATATATAGAGAGAGAGAGAGAGAGAGAGAGAGAGGGTAGATAGATAGATAGATAGTGTGTAACAGCAAAATTATCCAATTGTTAGATTAGGATTTGAAACGTGTTATCTTAAAAATGATTAAAGATATCTTACTGGAATTCTCCGAAGTTTTTATAACACTACTGCACTCTACTTTTCGCAATAAGAATGTATAATTACTTTCTAAGATTAACAGAAGAATTGTGATGAAATCGATCATAAAAGAAAAAGATATGTTCATCATTAATTAATCATATCTCTTTCTAGCCGAATAACTCAGAGATTTTCCGTGACTCTTACGACAAATGGTATCAATAGGATAAACGTCTTATCTGAAAAGCTGGAAAAATGAAACTCAATTAGTTAAGTGTTTTTTTTTTTTTTTTTTTTTGTAGATATTTTTGCATTTGTGAGATGGACAATTACGCTTTTACACAATTTGGACAATTTTGCTGTTACACATTATATATATATATATATATATATATATATATATATATATATATATATATATATATTTAACGAAGCACAGATTAAAATCAATAAACTTAAGATTGACGATAGTATGCATAAACTACGCAAACAACAGGCCTTCATTACCGCTAAGGACAACAAATATAATTTCCCCAATAATCTGCATTTCCGATTGCTTAACCCTTCCAAGAATAATATCGACATATAGATACCTTGAATGACAGAAAACCTGTTAATGGAAGCTATAACCCTGGTCGAGAATTAGTGCACCATCACCGATCAGAAAATCAACATCATTAAGCAAGCCCTGAAATCCATTCTATAACACGGTGATTCTATGTGGACAAAAAAAAAACAGACATTTTATCGCGATGTGAGCGTTCGATTCATCAGAAGCTTGTGAATTGTTTGGCAATTTGCTTTTGTGGAGAGTTAGGTATACTTTTGATACCATATATATTAGCCTATACAAAGAGGATGGAGTTATACTCATACGTAACACCAATCCACAACAAACAGAGCGATTTAGAAAACATCAAATTCTTCAACTTTCTGGAAACTACTTTCAGCCTATCCAAATGAATATACATACATTATATTAAAGAGCTTTATAAGTATAAATACATTAGCCAAGAATCCTATCACCCACTAGGAATTTTAAACAATTTTCCCTAAATCTCTGCAATACAGACTCTTAACTAATTCTAGCGACAAAATTATTTTTGACAAATATAAAAACCAAATATATAGATGCACTAGAAAAAAGTAAACACAATGTTAAACTAGAATACATAAATATTTATGACAAAGTTAAACTAAAATACATAAATATTAATGACAATAATATACATAAGACTAGAAAACGCAACATAAGTTTTAATCCAGCTTTTAACAAAAATGGCAAAAACAATATAGGTAAAATTTTCCTTAATTTAAACCACAAACATTTCAGTCATATACCATTGGTCTACAAGATTTTCAGTGTGATTTGCATTAAAATTAGCTACAGCTGTGCCAAAATACTCGAACAGTATATAGTACAACATAGTAATATAGCATTAAACAAATATTTAAAAAACCTCAATGGCAGTATTAATACAGACAAAAGCTGTAATTGTAGAAAAACAGTACCTATCCACAAAATGATAAATGTATGGATAAAGGCGTTTTTTATGGGCCTAGCATTAAATATAATGGCGAGAATAAGCTCTATTTTGCTCCCAGTGCAAACCACTTGAAGACCCGGTATTGCCATCATAAAATGTCTCTTCCCAATAAACAATATTCAAATGCCACTGTACTTTCAAAATTGTACAAGGGAAACTACACACTGGTAGTAAATTGGAAATTCGTAGCCAACACTAAACACTTCTTTCGTAGCCAACACTAAACACTTCTTTCGTAGCCAACACTAAGCACTTCTCCGGCTGCGGCGACCGATGTAACCTGTGTTTGCTGAAAAAAAAAAAGATTCATATTAAAAAAAAATTAACGACCCCAACCTGCTGAACAAACGTCGTGAGTTCATAATAGCTTGCACCCATAAAAAATCTCTCTCCTAAACTATTTTGATTTTGAAGAAAATATTTAACCAAATTCAACTGCGCATTAAATATATTAGGTTAAATACTTATTACCCCCTTTAACCATTGCAGCGTCACTTAAATCGTAACGGGTTAAACGGCGTTACTCTTTTCTTTAAATATTCTTTTTTTTTCACACCTTTTACCTTCTCTGGCTATCAACACTTTTTTTATTTTTTAATTCCTATCCTAATATTTTTAAACGCCAACTTTATATACTGTGCAGTATTACGCCTATGAAACATTTATTAAATAATTATTCATATTGCTTGCTACTTAGGTTTTATAATTTCTTAACTTAATATATTTTCCCAACGAAAAAAAAAACATGTACTATATAAACTTTAAGCTTTGCTTTCTTTTTATACAATATCTCCCTCCATACACTTTTTATTTTGCATTTACCCCACAAGAATATATTGGCTTTATATCAAATGTGAGCTTTTAATCGGAGTATAATTTAACGATCCCCCCATAAAATCCAATATTCAAAAAAAAAAATCTGTAATAACCGTCTCACTTGCCATGTGTGCCTGATTACTTGGGAAACCATGAAACTTTAAGTTGCACTACAAACGTAGTTATATGTCTATTTATTAATATATACTTCATATATATTAATATATACTTCATAGCTATTTTAACTACACTGACCACAGTTTTATTTGCACCATAAATTAAATTAAATATTTATTTGCATATATATTTGCTAATATCTCGTTATTTAGTTTACATTCACACTTTATCTATCTATCTATCTATCTATCTATCTATCTATCTATATATATATATATATATATATATATATATATATATATATATATATATATATATATATATATATATATTAACAAATTTAAAATATGTTTTTTTTACACAGATCTATCCATGTTTCAAAAATGGAAGATAAAAGTTTAGAATTTAATTTTGTAGTCAAATTAAAGACATTAGTTCCATTTTATCTTCAAGCGAATTTTGGAGTCTCTAAAATTCGCTTGAGGATAAAATGGAACGAATGTCTTTAATTTAACTACAAAATTAAATTCTAAGCTTTAGCTTCCATTTTTGAAACATGGTTAGAACTGTGCAGCGAAAAAAACATATTTTAGATAAGTTAATTTATAATATTAATGCTCTGTCAATTTACATTGAGCACTATTTTGTAAAAAATAAAATTATCGATAAGAACACCGGATTATATATCTTACTGTTCTTTCTTATATATATATATATATATATATATATATATATATATATATATATATATATATATATGTGTGTGTGTGTGTGTGTGTTAATGGTGAGTTAATGGTGAGATGCGATGCGAAATTTATGGTATTAACCTAACGAGGTTTGGGTGGGCGGTAACCTTTATGTTTCAAATTATTCTAGAGACTATTGTAAGAATGACTATTATTCTCAATGGGGATATTTCAAGCTTGCTTTTAGCATATGAGGACCCAACGTTTCATTTTAGAATTTAACAATAGACGATCCACACTAATTATTTAATTATAGTAGTGAAATCTTAAAGGTAGCTTCGAACTTGAAATATAGAAATGGTGCACAGGATACAAGGAAGTTTTCAATCAACCCGCCAAAGATTTGTATTCAATATTCCACACATTTCTCTTAGACTGTCTGCCGCTGAGGGAAACAATAGCTCATGGATGAAGGAAGTGAGTCATATCTTTTCTAAGGACGCTGGCGCTAAGTGATCGAAACAGATGTTTACTACTGTCATTACTATAAATACAGTTTTCATTTTGATAGAGCTTTGAAGTTAGGTTTTCAATACTTATGATAACCATTAATAGATACGTTCTAATATATTTTTTTTCTGTTTGCATTGGTATCAGAGAGATTTATTCTTTTACTGAATTTAATCAATTCAAACAAAGTATTCGTTATGTGTATGGAAATGAAGCTATAAGTGTCCGGATATGCCAACGACGTTTTTGCCAGTTACAACCGAGAAATGTTTTCTCCTGAAGATTCAATTAAAACCAGATGACCAATTTATGTAAATATTAAATTTTCTCAAACTGTGAATGATGAAATCCCATAGTAAAGTACAAAATCACATATCGATCATAAATGTCTTAGATAAACACAGAAAGATGAATCAACTTAGGAATTAACTAAACTCTTTTGTTTCCGAAAACGTCCATTTCTCCTCTGTACAATTATGTTTTCAGAGGCTTTTACAGTTCAATGATTATGGGAAACCGTTTGAAAATTGAATCGTTTGTTTTATGGTGAAATACACAATGCCCGTCAACTTTAGCACACAATCAAGGAATCTAAGCTTTTTTTTCTTTTTTTTTTAAGAATAATTATGCTCTGGAATTATACGAATGAATCGATGAAAAATTATATGCTGGGAAATATACAACAGTTAGTTCTTGTACATTTATATCGTACATGTAAGGAGGTTTTTTTTTGTTGTTTTTTTTGGAAACTTTCACTTGGCTGACTAGAAATCATCCAGTAATTTTGTAATTCCCTGTGGTTTCGGAGACTATTAAACAATTTTCAGATTTCCGGACGGGTTTCGAAAATGTCCATGTGTTTGACGATTCCAAGGACTCATCAAAAACTCTTGTGACTTTTCCCAATTCCACTGATGAAAGTCTCCCTCTACTTTGAATATGGCGGTTGCCCTCTTATCGTGTCTGCTGCAGAGATTTTTTTGAGCTAACACATAAGCAACACAGCACTGTCAGAACGTGCCTAAGCTCTCGATTGAACTCCCTACGTTTATTGGTTGTTTCCAAACCTGAAATCACCGTTAACATGGTGATTTAAGTTTGTGGATGAGATTAAGGAGAAAGTGACCAAATAGCTGATTGGACATCCGAATGGTGTCCTTGATGGCGTTTTAATTTTGTTTTATATTTTTTTAATGAACGATCGCTGATATACGTATTTGAGATCCTATGGCAGTATTATGAAGTTATTAAAGGCATTATTAACTAGAATCGCTATTTCCCCCATCGAAAAAAATGTGGGGATAATTTCCGGATCGACTACTTATATATACTGTACCATTTCTTGTCTTTGTATGTTCGCCCTTCATTTTTTAATCATTTCATTTCACGCCAAGCAAGGCAACAAATTCAATAAGATGCAGGCTGTTACAAGTGTGAAAGAATATAAGAAAAAAAAAGACATTATTAAAGAGAATTTACATGAAAAGAACAGAAATTAAGAAGACAAAATATAACGATTGACATCGCATTTACATTTTTGAAGATCAAACTTGACTGGAAAGAAAGAAGGCGGAAGAGATTTCCACACGTGAGAAGTGTGAGAAAAAACTGTTATCATCGAACTTACGGTTGCATCTCGACATTTCAGCTGTAAAATGTTGAGATCATTGTGACACCAAAAGTTATCAGCGATCCATATCTATTCATGTGTTTTAGACTGAAAATAATACAGTTAATTTGACGATGCACAGAACTCAAGAGATAGTATTTTCTTCAAGAAAATTTCTTCCTAATTCTTTTAAAAGCAATGAATTAATTTTCCATCGAATCTTAATAATTTCTCGTTGCTTGCATCCTTGAATCACCGTAAATATCATACACATTTGCAATTACTATAAGTGTTTATTTTCAGAATTATATTTATTTTGTTTTACTTACCTTAGTAGTTAATTCTCGACATAATATTTTATTTGTGTGATATGGTGTCTCTTCTGGTGATAGTGAATTAATATTTATCGTTATAAAACATTGTCAATCCCTCAAAAAATTTGTATTTATCTATAATGTATCGCCTCAGGAAATAACACAGAAAGATTAAAGTGTTGTACTTGTTTGATTGTTTTAACTTCTGTTTGAAATTTTCATTTTGTTCTGTTTCTTTTCCTGACATACATCTATTAACCGTAATATATTTTTAATTTCGGACATTAAGATTTTATCTGACCATGCTTTTATCGCAACATTCTAATGGCCATTTTACATCCAGTATTTGTTATCAGTATTGCTTAATATGATAAGGGTAATGTCAACGGCTTCCTTATAAGGTAACATTCAGCATTCATTGCCGAACAATTAGAGTTTTCTTTCATTGTCTGGCCTTCCGTCTAGAATCATAGTGTAGTATCTTTTCTTCTCATTTTTAATGGCAATGTTAATATTAGTCATTTCCTTGTCGGGAAATATCCGGTATTCATTGACTGAGCAGCCATTGCTAAGTTCGTCTGGAATTTATGTAATCTTACTATTTAATTAGTTTGTTTAGGAAAATAGGTTTACTCGTTTCAGTAATAATGGTGGCTTTCATTATAATCATTTTTATCTTGAACCACGATAAAGTGTAGTTGAAAAATTAATAATGTTCATATTAAAAACTGAAAGATATAAATTAATATTATTGTTATAAACTTTTACAAAGAAAGGCGTAGCTTTAGTTAACCATTTCATAAATGACAGAAATCCGTGTCTTTTAGGGAAATAATAGTCGTTTGGCTTTATTTCATTCTTCATTATAAAGTTAAATATCATTTTTTAACGCTCATTTCATGGTGGTGTCGTTTTACATTCTTCGTTCTGGATTTCAATATATTTTATTTTAAACCAAATGTATTTTTTTTGCTTCAGTTTTCTTTCTTGGTGTCTGTTACTGACAAGCACATATTGGCTTATCGTATGAACATATAATGGGGATTGTTCATAGAATTGGGATTGTTCATTAGTCATCACTAGACTATACCCTACAGACAATAAACAATAGGGATTAAAACGTCTAAAAATTCATGAACAATGGATACTGCATCAAAAATGAGACAATAAATTTCATATATGAGAGAAAAAGAAATTAAAATAAAATAATAATATTTAAACATTTATCTCTATTTCTCGATCAATAATTATATTGATAGTGTAATATATATATATATATATATATATATATATATTATTTACATCATTCGGACTATTGTCCTCATCTTTGTCGCCATATTTATCACAACGTTTCGGCCGTTGTACGCTCCGGCCTTCTTCAGGTGGTTGGAATGTCGAACTGAACACTTTATTTCGCTCACTGGAGTAGACACCATTGGAAAATTCGTAAACTTAAGGAATCAGCACATATGCTAAGCCACAAAAATCTCCTGAGCCGACCAAGCATAGAAATAAATGATCTCCCTTCTCTCTCCATATGTGGTCAGCCACGTGCCATGTTTGATGGATGTCAGTTATCTCCTGCTAATTTCCCTCTGAAAGTTCTCCACTGCCTTAATTAGGTATTGAACTCACACTCTTTGGGTCCAGTCACTGGATCTAACTAACGCCTTTATCCACTGTGCCATGTGTCCTTGAGGACATCTGGGTATGTTTCTGGGTATTATAAACCTAATGTCTTTTCTTCTCATTTTTACCAGTGCTCATATTACAATTTTGCTGTCATCATTGCATGTTTTTAATAGAGCAGCCATTGCAACTTTGTTATCATTGCTTTTCTCTGGCACTCCTTATTACTGGTTCCCATATTGTATTTATTTCTCGTCTTGGTCGGCTCAGGAATTTTTGTGGCCTTTATATGTGCTGATTCCTTAAGTTTACGAATTTTCCAATGGTATTCCTTGTCTATGATCTCAACATGATCCCAAATTAATACTAGGGGGCGGGGCGTGATCTCCTTTCTCTCTCCATATGTGGTCAGCCACGCCTGATTTTTCTACTTCCAGCTTTCTGGTGTTCTTGAAGCCTTACCTTGAATCGTTTGCCTGTCTCTCCTTTTATATTAAATATGGTTTTTTTCGCAACTGCATTTCATGTATATATATATATATATATATATATATATATATATATATATTTTATTTTAAACCAAATGCCTTATACAAAGACTTAATTAGTGTCTGTTAATTTTATTAAAGGCGAAATCACTTCGAAATCAAGACATAATGAGATATTAACTATCAATTCTTTGATTAATACGACCCTTATATTTGAGATGTTGTCAAAGAGAAGTGACATGTCAAGTACTTTCGGCAATTTCAAATTGTCTTCTTCAGGGCGAATTTTTTCCATACTAGGACGAAATATGTGGAGATTGAAATATTTTTTTTTTGAATTATGCTATTTATCGACATTAAATGTATGTTTTGTAGCATACTATGCGGCGATGCTAGAGTTCTTGTTTAAATCAATAGAGTGAGAATTTTGTTTGGATTTTGAAAAGTGATACATCTACGAAATGTTCTTCGTGTTTATCAGTTAAAATGACATTGACTTATATATAATCCAATTAGAAGAATAAAATGTCTTAGTAGTTTTCCTCAGAATCTTAAATTCTGTGGAAAACCAAGCCTTGTGAGTGGAACAGACGGACAACGTTCTTTGTCTTTTTTCCGTGAGGTGAAACAGTCATTTAAAAGTGGTTGTTTCTCGCAATAAGGAATATGGAAGCTGCCAGTTTTCTTTATTTTTGTCAAGAACCGTACTATCTTCGCACGTTTTATTTGTCTCATAATAAGACGTAAACAAAGTCAATCCCTTACAGTCAGAATCCCATGCCCATGGGATTCAAATCTACACAATTCAAGTCGTCAAAGTTTGTGACCAGAAGGTTAGGTTTGCCATTATGGATCAGCAGAAGCATCTCCAACATGATGTACTAGCGAATAACTAGATTTTCTCTGAAAACGTTGCCATATATCTAATAAACGTTATAAACACACACTTCAAAAATCTGACCAATCAGCTTAATATTGTTTGAAGATCATTTCAGGTCTTCAAGTATCTGGATATTTTTCTATTATAAAAAATCAGTAGGCAAATCACAATGACAGTAGGAAAAGAATAATACAGACGAATACACCTATACTAAATAAAATAAGCATGTATTGGAACGATGAATTATAACTTTCGGAACCTAACATTTATAGTTCAGTTTCAAAGCATTAAATATTTTCTCCGGTTGATTATATGATAGATTAGATAGATTAGATTAGATGGTAGATTAGATAGATTATATTCCTTCTTCTTTTTATGTGACATGACTTTCGCGTAGGCGATCATGGCTCTCCACATCCTTCTATCCCTTGCAGCTCTCAACAAGTTCCTTCCCTCTGCTACCTCCCCTAGACCACGTTCAGTCATCCACATGCTTAAGTCCGCCAAGTTGTTAGACATTTTCATGACGGTCGTCCTTGAGTATAGAATCCAGAGGTTGGCAGTGAATATTTCGGAGACAGTAGGAAAGCGTAGTGAAGGTTCGCAGTGGATATCACGGCAGAGTGTAGTTCATCCTTCTCCTGGTCGCCTTTGGTCCTTCCGGTAGGAGGAAACAAGATGGCCGCCTTTATACACGATGAATACAGTGTTGGGCGGCTTCTGATTGGTCAACCTTCTATTGATCGACTATAAAGGAAAATAAGTCATTCTGACTCGCTCACTAGTTATGTGCTGCATACCCAAAAAACCGTAACACAAGTATATCACGCGTTGTTTTCCCTTGTCTCTCCTTCCCTCTATTCGCCCCGTGTGTATCAGATTCTTCATGCCCTCCTTCCTCATTATGTCCCAGTAACGTCAGCTGCCTCTTCGTGATATTAATTATAAGCCTCTTGCTTGTTTGCAACCTCTCATCATTTGCAAGATCTCATCGTTGCTCACACTCTCGGTCAATGATATCCTTAGCATCCTTCTGTAGAATCACATCTCTGTCGCCTCGAGTCTCTTCTTCATCTTTGAGGAAATCGTCCATCATTTGCTGCCATAAAGACTAACAGATGTCACGTAACAGTTCAGTATTATTTTCTTTGTTATCAAAGATATCTTCCTGTATCGCAGTACTCTGGCCAACTTTTGGAATGTGTCCTTGGCCATCCCGATACGCCTACAGATCTCACTGTCGCGCTTTTTAGGCATTTAACCTTCGGTGTCTGCTTGATTGTAGTGTTTCCGACCTTCATATCGCATTTCTGGCTCATCCTCTTACTTACGACTATGCATTCCGTCTTCTAGTTTTTACCTAGTCCCTTCTTCTCACTCTCCGTCGCTACCTTCGGTAGGAGATTTTGTAAGTTCAGTTCCGTGTCTGCTATAAGTACTGTGTCATCTGCGTATCTAACGTTGTTAAGATTGTGTCCGCAAATGCTAAATCCCTGTAGGGTTTCCAATACTCTCAGGATTGCCTCGCTGTACAGGTTGAACAAGTCCGGTGAGAAGACGCATCCTTGCCTTACGCCCCTTTCTATTTTTGTGAATTCACTGAACTCGTTCTCAATGCACATGCATGCTGTTTGCTGCCAGTATGTTTTTGATTATTCTGATATCCTTCCCGAATATATCGATGTTGCTGAGCAGTTCCATCAGATCCTTGTGGCGTACTTTGTCGAAGGCCTTTGCGTAGTCTATGAAACATAGGTACACGTCCTTCTGCATCTGTATTACTCTTTCTGGTAACATTCTGTGCATGAATATCGCGTTCCTTGTTCCGATGCTTTTAACGAACGCGCACCGTTCTTGTGCTATCTCTGGGCTGATTCTGCTGCGCGCTCTGTTCATTCGAATACGGATAATGAGTTTTGTCACGTGGCTCATTAGGCTTATTGTTTGATGGAGTTCGCATTCGTTTGCGCCTGTTTAGTTAGCCCTAGCTACAAAGATAGATCCGTTAATGTCTTCCGGCATATCTCCACTGTTGTATATTTCATTTCTTTTTTCTGTGATCTTGTCTATGCCAAAGTCATCTAAGGCTGTCAGCATTTCCGTTACAATACCGCTGACTTGTTTCTGTTTAATTTGGCCAGTGTGGCTTTTAATTCGGTTTTCAGAATTCCATGTCAGTCTGTAGTTCTGTGTATTGTTAGTTGTTCCCTTGCGTCGTGCAAAAGTTCTCCATTGTACTAGTTCCAGTGTTGAAGTATTTTTTTTCCTTTTTCCAATATGAGCGTTCCCTCCTTTAATTTTAGACGAACATGTCTTTTGTCCTGTTAGTTGTTTTATTTGTTTGTGCATGTTACTTTTGTTGTTAGTACTCAATCTTTCTATTTCTGTACATTTTTCGTTCTTATTTCATTCTGTAATTTTCTGTATTCGGTTCCGTATTGTGGCCGTCTCTTAGTGTTTTCCATTTCGAGTTTCCATTCTGTGTCTCGTATCTTCTTTTCACATTGTCTATGTATTTTTCTTTTAGGTTAGAATCGCCCAGGAGTTTGTTGTATTGCACTTTGTGTACTGCGTTAGGCTTCTTCAATTTCCGCAGTTTCACACTTAGTTTATATATAAGAATGTAATGATCGCTTCGGCAGCCGACGTTTGGGTAGGTTTTGCAGTGAATCATCTCATTCCTGAATCTTTTGTTGATGGTTATATAATCAATTTGGTTTTTAATTTCTCCTCCTGGGATCCTCCATGTCCATAGTCGTCTCGAATGTTCTTGGAACCATGCGTTGGTTATTACCTGGTCATTGGCTGTGCCATATTGGATCCATTTTTCTCTGTGTTCGTTGCGGGTTCCTAATCCTAATATTCCTGATCTACCCCCAGCCCTTTCCTATCTACTTTTGCGTTTAGTTCTCCCATGATAATGATGATTTTCTGTGATTTGCATAGAGCCCAGGCATTGTCCAGCATGGAGTAGAACGATTCGCTGTCCTCTTCCTTGTTTTGTGCTGTCGGAGCGTACACTTCTATAATAACCACGTTCAAAGTTTTCCGTTTCAGCTCCACTACCAGAATTCTTTCGTAAAGTTGGTGGTATCCTAGAACGCATTTCCCAAATTCACTATCTAGTATTAGTCCTACTCCTTTGTCGTTTGTTTCACCGCCGGTATAAATTATCCTGTGTTTGTCGCTGACAAAATCATCATTGTTTGGCCAACTGGTTCACATATACCTAGAACGTTGATGTTAAGCCTGCCAATCTCTTGCTTAATATTATCAAACTGACCGCAGTTGATCAGTGTCCGGACGTTCCATGTCACGAGGGATATTTTGTTTGATGCGAGCAGTCGCTGGATAACGGTCCAGTGGCACCTGTCACTCATGTTGTTCCTATTCGGGAGAGTGATAGGTTCCGATGACTTTTATCCCCTTTACGCCGTTTATGCTAGCATTCGCTGGATGACGGTTAGGTGCCACCTGTTGCGCATGTAGCTGCTTACCGGCCGTGGAATTAATTCCCATAGACTTAAACCCCAATCCGCCTTCATGCATTATCCGAGTTGTTAACCATGATTTATCTTGGTAGTTTAAGTGAAGTGGTTTCCCGTTGCCTTCTCTACAGTGGTTTATGGAGACACTACCTCTAGTTATCTGGGCGTTGACTCAGTGAGTTTTTCTGCCCTGTGTTAGGTTTTGTTTTTCGTCCTAGTGACTTTCTAACGAGTCGCCTCAGTCGGAACTCGGAACCTTTCCACTGGGATACTTATCGAAAGGTGAGGAACAAAACAAATTTTCATTTTTTTTTCTATTTTTTTTGTTTGTTTGTTTCAAATTGCTAATTACTTATTTACTTAAGTATTAATTTGTACTTTCGTTACTACTAATTATTCTAGTTTACTTTCCATAACTGTCCTATTTTTGATGGTACTGAATTTAATTCACCTTTTCTTAAGTTTTATAAGTTGGAATATAAGTTAGCCGAAAAGGAGCGCCTGGACACTGTCGTGAAGTGATTTTTCGATGGAAATGGTCAGATTACCCTAACCCGCCTCGGTCTTGGGTTCAAATAAGTGGAATTTTTCCTCATCTTTCTCTTTCCTTCAGTTTCATTTGTTTGCTATTTATTATTTATTTTACTTTTCTTGTTTCTCAAGTTTTTCTTCTCTAAGTGAAATGAATTTAATTTAATAATACAGTTAATTTGACGATGCGCACAACTCAGGAGACAGTATTTTCTTCAAGAAAATGTCTTCCTAATTCTTTTAAAATCTATAATGAATTAATTTTCCATCGAATCTTAATAATTTCTCGTTGCTTGCATCCTTGAATCACCGTAAATGTCATACACATTGGCAATTACTATAACTCCAACCTCTTTGTTAGTATTTTATTAAGGGTATAAAGATTATATTAGATAGATTAAATAGATAGATAGATATATAGATAGATAGATAGAGAGAGAGAGAGAGATAAACTAAAATATATGCGAACAATATATCGATATAAATACATTCTCAACTAAAACATTTAGAACCACAATTACTAAGTGAATGAAATCTGTTTTTTTTTTTTTCGATTAAATTAAAAAAGGTCGAAACGTTGCTTCTTTCTGAAGAACTTATCTGACATTTTTAGACTGGATGTTGCATTGTTGTATAAGATTTCCTTTTATTTGTTGTTGCGTTCTCTCATGGAATATTGCAATGTCTACGCTCTGGCCATTCGCGATTGTCTATTGGCTTGAACTCTCTTGTTTAATATCTCGATGTACCGGGGAATCATCATAAGTAACAGATTATACATTTACAACGAAAATTGATTTATAATTACCGTCCGAGTTTCAGAACCCTAAATGTTATATTTTGATCTTCACAACACAGCGCTAAAAACGGCCCACAATAGTTTGATTCAATACAAATCTTCAGAATTATCTCTTTGAATTCTTAGCACTTAAACCCCAGAAACTTCACAAAAGGACATTTTCAAGCATCCACTCTTTCCGTTACTGATTCTAACACGGACACCTAAGCTCCCACCAATTTATAACATTATAACCTATCAAAACTTAGTAGAGTAGATGTCAATGAGACAAACATTTTCATTCTATACCATTCTCATGTTTTTAATAAGAACACTATCACATTGCTTTTAGTCACGACATTAAGTAGAACTAGTACGTTCTAGTTAAAAAAAAAACCCAAAAACTATAAAACTGAGAAATAATGAATTCTATTACAAATCTCGTTTAAAAATAATTCTATTTTTAATCTATGCTTCATAATAGATTCGAGAATTTGTTTCTTTCAATGATCCTCTGAAATCAAAGTTTACTTATTTGGTCTATACCTGCCGACGCCATCTTCAAAGCTGCCCCCTTGTAAAACTATGTTCGATTCCTTGAAACATTCTTTCAACTCGTTATCATGAATCTACTTCTTCTAAATGCCACAGAAGGCGATCATGACTTTCCACAACTTCTTATCTCGTGTGTCTTTTATATATTTTCTCTCTTTGCTAAGCATTCGCTCCCTGTTCCACCATCCATTCAAACAAGCTCAGCATGTAAGTGTCTCGCTATATCCCCTATCTCGCTTGCTAAAATAATTTCATTTAGGACTAATGTTTCACTAGCACTTTTCACAAAACTTGATAGTGTTGAACTTCTTCAGATTCATTTCACTAATTTTCAAATATCATTATAACAGGGATACATACTCCCTCCAATGATCGGAAATGTATGGCTCATTTGCTCATGGCTTCAAGTAAACGCATATTCATATATTTCCCTCTTTCATTACGCTGACGAAACACAGCGCTCATTAAACTGTCACATATCGTCAGCGAAGTTTGAATAAATATGTTTTTAATCATTACGCGCCAAGTATGGCAATAAAGCTACTAAGACACAGGGTATTGCTAAGTATGAGAAAAGAAAATATTATTAAGGAGAGAACAGCAATTGAGAGGACAGAAGGTAACGACTGACACGACAAAGATCAAAGTTGACTGGAAAGCAAGAAAACAGAATAGAGTTCCACAGGAGAGAAGAAATGGTTAAGATAGAACTTACGGTTACATTTAGCCATTCCAGCTGTAAGATGATGGGAACCTTGCCGCCAAACTAGTAGTATGATGAAAGAATAAGAACTGAAATAAAAAAGGCCAAAGAAATCTGTGGAACAAAGTTTTCAAAGGCAGGATACGACATTCTCAACTTCAAGCAATATGAACAATGGAGCAGAATTCAGCTGCATTAAATTATGATCCTTCATAAAACAATGTTTCAGCTAAGTCGATTCAAATTGATTCCATGGACAAACTTTGTTCTCATTGTTGCGAAAATGCGGAGTAGGGATGATATTGGACTGTATTGTTACAGTGGCAAGGTTAGATTTTAAAATTATCCTGATCTATCTTGTAAATAGAGACCATAGATACTTTTGAAAAACCTCTGGAAATACAGCAATGTATTCCGGAAGACTTCCTTATCTGCCAGTTTTATAGGAATCCCACGACGCATGCATGAAACAACTCAAGATTCAATGACTCATGTCAGATTTATGGCCACAAAGATTTAGTCATAACCTATGGAAAGAAATTCATGAGGAACTGCTTGAATACACATCGCATGATGTTGGATTAAGGGGGTTTAATGTGAAAGAAATCAAACCAACAACCAGTATGAAGTTGATAATGGGTGAATTGTTCCTTACTGTCTTTTCTTTCTGAAAATATTTGGTGCTCACATCAACGTTGAATTTTGCATTTCTGTGAAATCTATCAAATATGGAAGTGAATATGAAAGCGAAGGATCAGATACTGCTATGTTTGATCTCCAACACCAAAATAATCTAGATGAAATCAGTATTTAACAACAAGATCGATCAGTTTGACCTTACGAGTCAGATACAAGGCAAAATAAATGAAGCCAATTTTGATTGGCTGAACTAGCGTGGGAATGACAGGTAGAGAAATGTTTCGGGGAATCGAGTCTAAATTGTCACAGGCTATAGACGTGGTACTTCGTGTCGGGGAGCGTTCTTCCCAGTGGGGTGAGAAAGCATCCCTACTGGCTAGTTAGAAACGTACACGTCGACGTGTTAAATAAAATAGTTAGGTTTAAAACTCCCTTTGTTGATGTCTTTTTTTATCCACGAACCAAAACGACTAGAAATCACCGGCTCTGAAAGAAGAAGGCAACGTTATTATCGAATGGGGCGCATCGACATCCACCCCCTAGAACGAGCTTTGCTAAACCATCATATTACACGTGGAAAAACAGGTAAGATCTGGACCAGATGAAAGAGAGGATCTCCAGTTGAAGTCAATTCAGATATCGGAGTTGATAGCACACGTGGTCGTTTTATATACAGTGCATGCAAATCAAGAGGTTATATAGTGAAACACACACACACACACACACACACACACACACACATATATATATATATATATATATATATATATATATATATATATGTATATATAATTCCACTAATAGGAACAATACTTCAGTCCTATGGAGTCCTTTCAGAGGACGAAAAGTGTTACATAGAAATGTGTTTGTACTTTCATTTACCTAATACATCCCAAGCAGACATATAGAGAAAGAATTACATAGAATTTCGACATTGACATTCAATTACGTTACACAAAATGAGAGAGATATATAGGGGGAGAAGGGATAGAGCGAAAGAAACAAATGATTTTGCTTTATCTGTTGACTAATTCGAATGATGTATTTGTTTTACTTAAAGGTCATTTTTCTTTCTAAAATTTATACTTTAGTGTATTTAACAATAGAAAGGATAACATCAAGACGAGACAGACGCAGTTATATAATGTAGGTCTTGATAATATAGGTAAAAAAATTGAAATCGATTGATTAATACGAAAACGAAAAGAAAACAGGAAGTGTCTTGAAAAATATTACTTCTGAGACTAAAAAAAAATAGGAACAGTTTTGGTAAACAGAATAGTATCGTATAATCGGACATGATAATATCTAATCTGTTCGGGCATCTCGCCGTTGAACAAACTTTATCGATCAACAACAATTACGTCTGCAGCATCACTGAGTCCCTCATATGTGTAACTTGGTGTCGTATTTAAATCAAATGTGAAAATTTTAACTGACCTTCCGCTAAGAAGAAGAAGTATGCTAATGTCGAAGGCTGTTACTATTGTATTAGTTTCGATACTCAATTCTTGCTTATATTAGAAATAAAGTTAAAAAAAATGGAAATGGAAGAACACTAGAATAAAAATGAAAATCTGAAAAGAAAGGAAGAATGAAAGAGTGCGTAAAAAGAAGTGTAAAGAGAATTGAAAGAAAAAAAGAAAGAAAGTAAGAATGAATGAATAAGTACAATATTGATGAAAAAAGAATATAGAAATACAAAAAGTAGAATATAAATAAAAAAAATTGAAAAAAAAAGAAAGTTGGAAATGCAAGAACGCTAGAATGTAAATGAAAATTTGAAAAGAAAGAAGAAATGAAATGGCAAAGCATGATGAAGCGAGTCAAAGGAAAGAAAGAAAGAAAATACAAGAATATAAGTGAAAATAAAGAAAGTAAGTAACACAAAGCTAAAATAAAAGAACACTAGAATGTAAAAGAAAATTTGAAAAAAAGAAAGAAACAAAGAGAAAGGAAAGACGGAAATACAAGAACACTAGAATATAAGTTCAAATTTGAAAAGAAAGAAAGAAAGAAAGAAAGAAAGAATGCAATGGAAAAAGCAAGTCAAAAGAAGGGAAATTTAGAAAGAAAAACGAAAGATGAAAATATATTACTAGAATATAAATTCAAATTTGAAAGAAAGAAATATAAAATCCTTACAACCTAATTTCACATTTGAAAAGTAAGAAAAAGGGCAATAAAGAAAGGAATTCACACGAAAAATTAAAAAAAAACTATAAAAAAACAATGTGGAAATGAATGAAAGGGTAAAAATGATAAGGAACTGAAATTAAAAATGAAATAGAAATGACGTCAGATAAAACTGATAATCAGAGATATTGGTTTGCAGTTTGGGGAATTGTCTGACTGCTATTAGTGTGTTCTCCCGCTTGTTTTGGCATGGTGCAGTGTCCTGTTGCCAGACATAGGGTCTTCCAGCAACCACACTTTTGACCTAGGTAAGCACTAAATATATATAAATAAAGAAGTAATGAATAATTATTTATTCTTCGGACAAAATTTATCATTTTAAACATAGTGGATACTCGCATTTCGGTAAATGCACCGTTATTCATTAAACAATATACTCGGCTTGTATATTCATAAAGTCCTATTAAAGAAAAATATCCGTGCCCAGGCAGGATTCGAGCTTGCATCCCCACTCTCAGATGCGACCATCGATAGATCAACTGCAATGAACTTATGCCGATAAAGTATATATATAATTAAGTATATATATTTGTACATATATATATATATATATGTATATATATATATATATATATGTTTAATTAAGACATATGTATATATAATTAAGTATATATATATATATATATATATATATATATATACACAATACTATATTAATTTTAATAGATTTTATCGGCATAAGTTCATTGTATATATATATATTTGTATATATATTTATATATATATTTGTATATATATATATATATATATATATATATATATATATATATACTTAATTATATATATATACTTTATCGGCATAAGTTTATTGTAGTTTATCTATCAGTGTGTGTCTGTGTATGAGCGTATATATATATATATATATATATATATATATATATATATATATATATATATATATAAGAGACAGAGAGAAATAGAGAGAAATAATTATTAGCAGAGAGATAGATAAATATAAACAAACTGAGATAGATAGATAGATAGATAGATAGATAGATAAATTTAATTGTCGGTTGTTAATTCAAAAAGAACATACACAAAGAATTATGGATAAATGAGATGAAAAAGAGAGAATAAAAACAGAATTATATGCATTGATTATTCAACTAAAGAGGGAGATAAAAGCAAAAACAAGATAACATGAGGTGAGTGGAACATGTACAATATTCTAATGTTATTAAGAAGTGTTCGAAAGAGAGTAAGAAACTAGCTGAATTGATTGATGTGGTATTTGAATAAGTGACAAAAATGTATATGCCTGCGCATACCCAGTCCCTGATATATCAACTTCAAATGCAACCACATAGATCCACACACACACACACACACAAACATATATATATATATATATATATATATATATATATATATATATATATATATATGTGTGTGTATATATATATATATATATATATATATATATACAGGAGCTTTCTCTCTGTCCTTTCCTCATACAGCCACAAACAAACTTAAAAAATATTGCTTTGCCTTTTATATTACATAAAGCGTGCTCTTTGCCCAACTTAATTAATACCAAGTCAGGTAATCTGAAATGGCGGCCACAGAAGTGTCGTCTGTTCAGTACAAAATCTTTTTTCTCCTTCTAATAGCAAAGATGTGACTAGCTCTTTCTCATGTTCGATATCTTTTGAAAAAGCGCCGGCCACCAATTTCTTAACAGACAACCTCCTGGAACCGACCGGTCAGCTTTGAGGAAATGAATGCTGACCCAAGTGAACCGTGGATATTATGAGGTTACAACAACAAATAAGATGGTGGCTGCAATATTGGGCGTTTCTAAAGAAAAAATACTTAGAAAGTAATATCCTTCATGGAAAGTAAAAAAAAAGATAGAACGCTGCGGCATTTATTTAGGAAGAATGGGGAGGGTCCAGGGTAGTTGAGTAACGATCTGAAGATTTTCAAAAGTGCTAAGGACCAAATTGCTTTGAAAGAAGACATACAAGTACCATTATAGACTATAAAGAATTTATATTGATCATGTACGCATTTATTTATGTCCTCTATTCAGTATAGTCAACTAGCCTACTGCTTAGATGAATTTCACCATTCAGCTATCCAATCTCAGCTAAACCACACACAAACCCACACACACAAAGACACAGATACAGATATCAATACGTATGTACATATATATGCATGTATTTATGTATGTATTTAAGTCGCTTAGCTTATTTTAATATCGCCACTACTCCCAGATTAACATCAGTTCGTGTGTTTGTCATGAAGACGTTTTACATGCAAGTAACTTTGAACTACGTGAGCTATTAAAATTAAAACTTTTCTTGTGAACCTTTTGACAAAAAACATCTTAATAAATGTGGTAGTCTTCTTCTTCTTCTTCTTGTCCTTGTTCTTGTTCTTTTTCTTCTTCTTCTTAAAACCAGAAAATATTTCTTAGATTGTCAGAATTTTTTTTTTTTTTGGGGGGTGATAATACTGATTTACTGATACAATAACTACGATATTTTTTAATCCGTTCACCCCAAGCAAGATGAGAATGCCACTAGTACGCAGAAAGTTACAGAGAGTAAAATGTGGGTGAAAAGACAAGTTATACCGGGAGATTGGGGAAAGGATAAAAGATGACCGGGGTTCAAGACAACAAAAGATGTCGACTGACGTTGCATTTAAAATTTTGAAGATTGTAGTTTTCAGTGAAACAAGGAAACTGTCAGGATGTGAGGGAGAAAATGTTCGGTTATATCTAACTATTTCAACAGTAAAAGTGTGGAACAAAGATGGCGGTCTAGTAGCAAGCGTAATTTCATGTAGACAGGGCACCAGGGAAATAGTTCGTCAGAGCAGTAGTATAAATAGTAGAAAATATTTGTAGAAAACTCAGAGGGAAGCCACATCTCATTTGGGAGGAAGTCGCTGAAGAAGAGATGTCAAGTCAGGATCAATTACAATGTAGATTTTTCTTTTGGAATTTGCCAAGAGATGAATAGCAGGGGCAGCAGGCCAGATATGAGAACAATATTCTATGCACGGCTGAATGATAGATTTTTAATGTCAAAATGTACTCTGGCAGACACAATGAAACAAATTTCCTTGCAGAAGGGGACACAAGCTTTCGTGAGAAAAGATCTGGAAGCAAACCCGTTTAGAACGACATTTGTATCACGATTTGATAGGAATAATTAGATTAAATCAGAACAATCGTCCTGTAATAATGTAGCCCGGAAGCTTACATAGAATACCAGCATGTCAGTCCCTGCCAAACGCCTTTGAGATATCTAGAGCCGCATCTATACTTATTGCTTGCCCGAGAGTAGTCGTGAGATGTAAGATGTTTAGCCACTTCAGCATTTATTAAAGCCTCGAATACTTTGCCGAAAAGCAATATGTGACTAATAGGGTGATAGATAGGTGAGAATGTTAAAACAGGAAATACAGAGGAGCTCTTCGAACAAGCTGGAAAAGCAGGAAGTAGGGAGGCAATAGTTTGGAGAGAACTGGAGCCAGCTCGGGAACACACTTATTTAGGACGGCGGCTAGGATACCATCATTTCCACGACTTATAAAAATCTAATTTAGAAACGAGGTCCGAGATCAGTGATGGTGTTATGCGCATATCACTCAGTAGAACCTCATTTTAAGGTGGAGGGAATCAGGTGTGGGTACTGAAAAACCCGTAGCTGGCGGAGAAGATGTTCGACTGGAATTTAAGCATGGATATCTAATTTCCAATTCCAAGTATCTAGGTAGTGACTAGGCTCAATCTTTCTTAACTATATATTGTATGAGAACTAGTGGTTCAACGTAATATGTCCGTAAAGCAAATAATGTAAAAGACGAAGAAGTGTATAGTTATTTAAATTGTTATACAATTATTTTAACCGAAAAATTTCAAAGGATTATATCTTGTCTTATTTATTATCAGAAGCAATATTTGCTGTAACTTCGTTACTCGCATCCAATGTATTTTATAATCCTATCATATAATTCACGATACAATATACAGTAAGTATAACTAACAACATATGACATTGTATATTATTATTGTTTCCCGGAATGCACACCTGTGTTAATTGTATGAAACTAAATAGTTTCGTCAAGCTTTTCCTGTAAAATAATCAATTTAGATTTCCATTTCTATTAAATGCCCTAGATGCTTTTTGAAGTGTATCCTATTATTGTACAGCGCTTCAAGTATGACACTCAGCGGTGATCAAACTCAGCAATAAGCTCCCTAGAGGATGTTTCGCCATATCTCTTTTATTAAAAGTTAATTTTAGCTTCATTTCATCGTTGATAACTTTCTTTCAACATCACGGAATTTGCTAATTTCAATTTTTCCTAATTTTTAGAAAGGATTCACAAAAATGTGTGCACTCATAATATATTACTTAATACGTGTAAATTATAGTAGACTAAATACAAAATGAATTTTATTGCATTTACCATCGAGTTTACAAAGACGATTTTAAACAACAAACTGAAAACAGTTTCATTTTCATAACGAGGAAAATACGAAAGACAAGATTAGTATGAAATATGAAATATATGAGCCATATTCTCAGTCATTTTTTGAAAAGTCTTTCATCTATTTATCTTTTGAGCTGTCATATTTCTTTATAGTTTCAAAAATAATATTTCTACTTCATTTTTACAGATAAATTGCCATCGAACAATTTTAATCTTTCCTTTTCCGAATTCTCTACCAAGTTGCAATACGGTATAGGTCGATTATTTATTATCTCAGCAAACAAGATTTTTTAACTTATTTTAACAAGATAGCCATTGCTTTAAGTCGATGTGAGTGCACACAATTAGCTTCAATATCAAATAGTTTGAATTATTCTTGAAACTAGCTTACAAGTGTACCTTAAAAAACTAACTTCGTGTCGTCTTAAGTATCATATTAATACTATCCGGAACTTACAAATGTTCTGCGTCGATAACCTCAAAGCAATTCATTATACCCATACATTTGAAGTATCATCAATGTCGTTAGTGTAGGTGAGAATCCATTTGCATTTATACTGTTCTACATTTCATTCTACTTCCTTCATAGATACCTTTTAAAACCAGAATAGTAACCGATTTTACATCTTTTATAAATTGATTTTCAATTAACCTTATTATGACTTCCGATACGTCATTGTTTTCTTTTACAAAGTCAAATTGCCATAGCTTGCGAAAGAATGTCATTTATAGATTTATATAATATAGAAGACATAGATCGGCAAAATGAAATTCTCGTCTTACCCTTAAGGTATATACAGGAAAATTAACCAACATCTTAAACGAAATTATTAACCGCCTTCTTTTGTCGTTTGCAAATACCAAGGCTACTAAGAAGTTATCTTTATCTGTAAAACCATCCTTAATACACATTTTAAAGCTGCACTCTCATATTAATTTGATATTTTGAAATTTAAGTCACTTCACAGAAAGGCTGCGTCTTGTTTTTTTTTTCTAATTGCGCAGAAAGAAATAACTTTACTGTAATGATTTTTTTTTGTAAATGAGTGCATATATAAAAATCGGTCAATAAAGAGTTGCTCCAACAAAAACGTTTAGTCTCACTCTTGAATTTTTTAGTGCTTGAACTTGATTCGATATTCAAAAATACAGAAATATTGTCCTTTCTGTCATTCACCCTCTCTTACACAAACACATACACTCTCTCTTTTTCTCTCCCACCCTCTCTGTCAGTCTGTCTCTATCTAGCTCCTGATTTCCACTGGAATAGAGAGAAGTCTACTGTTAACCCGATGAAAGAGAAATCTAGTTGGCCTAATATTATGACAACAGCTACGACCGTTTCCTCTGTAACGTTTCAAGAATTCAACGATAATTCCAACTGCTAGCCCCGTAAACCGTTTATATTATATTTAGTGTCATGTGAAAGTTTGACTATATTTAAGGGGGTGGATTCAACTATCCATTTTCGCTATAATATTCATCCTAACTCTACCTGATAGAATTAAATTTAACCTTTTTTGTTGTACTGCATATAAAGTGGGCACAACCGTACCTATAACAAAGGAAGCCATTAACTATCAATATTTAATATAACTAGCACGCTAATTGTTGTTCAGCGGCATATAATTTTTTTTTCTAAAACATTCTAGGTATTTCATAGTAAAAATCTGAAATTCATAATTTTCTCAGAGACTGGAAATTATAGATAGGATGTAGCAACTCGTTTCTAAAAAACCTGCAGGTTCAGAACTTGAAAAATGTGACAGAATTTTTCGGTTTTATAGATACGTTTTTTTTTTATTTCACAGAAACGAACATGCAAGAAATATAAGATTCGAATGAGACTAAAAAATGGGGTTGTAAAAAGAAAAATCTGAACCTATATGCGTGTCCGAAAATGTTTACGTCAGTCTACATTGGTTGTAAAATATCGACACTTGCGTCTCTATATAGATTATTGTCCAGACAAAGTGGCAGATCAGAGGAAAACATCTTCTTTGATATCAAATAACATGAAGCGGACGGAATATTATCAATATTGCAAATAAAGGTAATCTTCTTACACGCCATATCTAAGCTGTATTTTCAACTCAGGGAAACTTCATAGAAATATGCTGTCCCGCATTTCGCTGATTTAAAGGCAACTGGATTAAAGTAACTAATGTTCATGGATACATATTACTATCGAATGTTATTATATGCGTGTATATATTAACTAATCTAAGTCTGACACAAGTATCAATTATATGAATTAAACTGACTAAATTAGAAAATAATGGATAACGGCTTAGAATGAAAAATCCGATAGCCGAATTCGAACTCCAGTTGGGTACATTAAAATCACTTATGTGCAAATATCCTTAGGGAAAGGGAGGAGTCCATATGTGTCCCCCAGCTATGGGCTGAATAGCAGGACACGCTGGATACTATAGCTACTGATGTCATAAATCAAAAGAGACATGATTACCCAACTGCGTATTGTATGACACTTGTGATATTATCAAATGTAATCGACGGTAATAGCTTCATAAAAAAATTCTCGCAGATGGACGCCAAGATAATATATATATATATATGTGTGTGTGTGTGTGTGTGTGTGTGTGTGTGTGTGTGTGTGTGTGTGTGAAATGTTTGAGTTATGTGTAGCGGTATAGAATTTAAGGATGTATGCAATATGTTAAACATGTTCAATAGGTTTAAAATCTGGTTGCCACGGATTCCAATGAATTATCTTATGGAATAAGTTGGGTTATCTTGGATAAATAATAACCGCACGGAATCATAGCGAAATGTAATGGGTGCTAATAGTTTTCGACAAAATCCGTGTTTCCAATTCAGTTTGGTCCTTGGGAGCGGAAAACACGTTTCAGCATTTAAAAGGCGCAACACTAGGGTTTGTCATGCCGGCCTTCTTCACAGGCTCCAGGGTTATGGCATTACGGGTCGATTGTTTGGCCTAATTCAATCATTCCTGTCAAACCGTGAATTGAAGGTCGTTCTCAACGGATTCTCCTCCAGGTCTTATCCCACGAACGCAGGTGTTCCTCACGGCTCCATCCTAGGCCCCACTGTATTCCTTATCTACATAAATGACCTTCCTGACGCCATAAATTCCCAAGTTGGCATCTACGCGGATGTCACCACAATTTATTCCTACCTCAAAAACAAATCTAATATCACTGATAAAAATAACCTGGCCGTGCGTCTCGAAAAGGACCTCCAATCGGTTGTGAACTGGGGCAGGAATTGGCTGGTCAACTTTAATGCTTCAAAAACAAAACTGTCTCACGTTGACTGCTGACCTGAGATGGAACAAATACATTGTCAATTGCTTCGTCCACCGCAAGGAAAGTTGGCTCCCTGTGCCGCGCCAGGAAATTTTTCTCCCCGGAATCGATGCTCCAGATCTACAAGTCAACAATTCGCCTTTGCATGGAGTATTGCTGCCATATATGGTCTGGGGCCCCTTCTGTTTGCCTCGGGGTTCTTGATAGGCTCCAGAGGCAGATATGCAATATAATTGGCCCTGCTCTGGCATCTCGTCTACAGTCACTTTCTCACAGACGCACCGTCGCCTCTCTCTGTCTGTTTTACAAATACTTTCATGGCAATTGCTCCTTGGAGCTGCATTCGCTGGTTCCCAGATTTCATGGGTTCAAGCACCCTACGAGGCTGGCATCCCGCTCTCACCCTTTCACTGTCGAAACTCCTAAATGTAGCCGTATCTTCTACTCCAGTAGCTTCATGTCTCGCACTTCTCGCCTGTGGAACTCTCTTCCCTATTCCAGTTTCCCTGGGAGCTATAATCTCCAGCTATTCAAATGTAATGTCAATCGACATCTCCAGCTGCCTTGATCTATCCATAACCTTTCTCCTCATCCTTTCTTCTATCACTCCTTCTGATCTTTCTCCAAATTTTCTGTAACCCCTTGCGTCCTTGTGGCTTTTCGCCTTGCTTGGGGTGAAACGCTTAAAAAACAAAAAAAAACTCTGCTTTTAGATAGGATCGTAAATCTTTTCCAAACTCATCCGAATATCGAAACAATTTTCTACCCACAAATGCTGGAAGTAACAAAATGACTTTGTCTCAGTTTTCTACGGTATAAAGTCTAAGTTTTCTGACTTAAGTAAAGCACAGCAGTGAAAATGATAGATACCAACTTTTTCAAATACTTCGCTGTATTGATAATTTATAACAAATGCAGCATAAGAATAGAGGAAACTGAACAGAGAATAGGCTATAGTTCCATCCAATACCGTAAGACGCTGCAAAACCAAAACATTAACCTAAGAACTCTAGTCATGTTGTTATATAGCCACATAGATCTTTGACAGTGGTGGTTTAACACGTTCAGAAATGTTTAAAATATCAGCTTTATAGCACATTTTTCTCAGACCATTTTTCAAATTCAGTAGGTGTAGAAGAAGACTGTTCTTTTTCGGAACACGTAGAATGTAAAAAAAAAAAACTTTACCAACTGACATGAAAATCTCAGCTGGAGCAACAACTAAAATGGATAGCATAAGTAACTTGTAGATGACATCATTAAAATATCCCCTTTCCACGATACTTTAAGCAAAAGATTCCCTCATTAGTACTAGAAGTAACAATAACATTTCCTTTATTTGAGAAACCTATTTTCCTAAAAAGCTGTTTCGGAATTTTTGCGGCATTTTTTTTATTCAAAGGGCAATATTCAGTGTTTCTATAATTGCATAATTTTTCATTATTGTTGCCTTATTTCATTTCAGGATATTTATTTATTTTATTTTGGCATGCGTATTTTTTCAATATTTCATTATTTTGTTTTGTTTTATAATCCTTTCTAAATTTTCAGTACAGCTATGATTTAGTTTTAGGGTGTTTTTTATTAAAATTATTGCAAAGTTTACAGTTATAAGGAAAATGTTTTTCGCTTAAAGATAGTAATTTTTGTCTAGGGTACTATTAACCATTTAGTCGAAGTTGGGGCAGGGTGTAACAAATAATTTTTCTTTTTCTGTTTTTATTTAGGTTTGTATTATTATTTTTTTATATAATTAGAGTGATTGTTGCAAAGTTGTAAAAATAACTATTTTTATAGAATATTTCTTCATTTGCGGAATTTCTACTAATTCTTTTCTCAATACACGAAAATATGTGCTTAATTATAGAGGGAGGTTGATTTGACCTGGGATATATATATATATATAAAGGATTATTATTAGGTTTTTCTGTAAGGTAAGAATATGTTATTCATAAAGTCTAATGCTATGCCAAGGAAATTTACTCTTTTCAGTTCAGTGTAACAGTAATTTTTAAATTCAGGTTTCTGAATTATCTATGTGGTATTTTTCTAATGTTATGTAATTTAACGTTAGTATAACTCCTAACTACCATAAGGCCATCATCACTGTATACGCCGATGTCTTTAATGTCTTTCATGGTGCGCTGTTAGGTTATATAATATTAATAGATCGACAAGGTCAGATGACTACGCTGTGTCTAATGATCACCATTGTGATGTCAAAATGCTACTCGCAGTTTTTAATCCATTGGTCACCATTATGACTACGGATAGATTTTTTGCGCTGAGAATTACTTTTTTTTTTCTTTTAGATCTGAATATATAGTCGCAAACTCAAGGACAGTTGTGAATAGATCCCTTGATATTAACTGATAGTAATCCTCAATACCAAACTGTATTAGGGTGCAGTTTGGCTTTTCGTTGATGCTAGTAAACCATTTCGGATCGGAATGCGTTTATTATTTTGGTAATAGCGTTTTCCTCGAAATCCGACTTGTTGATCATAATATTGATGTAACTGGCCTTTTTTGTGAATTTGCCTACTCTATCACCTATTTCTAAGTTATCCGTGACGTTTTTACTAGTTCTGTTTATATTCTCTACCATATTAACTTTGGTAATTTTTGCTTTTTTATAATTCCTTGTTAAATACTTTTTAATTATGTTGTTATAGTCATCTGCTGTTAATTTGGAGAAATTTCGGTTTTTTTTCAGACTTCACCAATAAATTATCTGTGTCGTTCATACTTTTTACTATGTGGACAAAATTCTTTTGAAAGTAGTTTTTTTTTTTTTTTTTTTTTTGAAAAGAGATATTGTTTATTATGTCAAGTAAGTCCATTTCCAATTCATATAACCTTTCCTTAAATGGTGCTGTTTTTTTTATTATTTTGAAACCGTAAACTTGAGGTTCTTTTCTTGAGTTATTCTTTCGAAGGAAGAAATACCATTTCCATCTCATCCTTCCGATTATTTCCTCTGTATATCGCATTAATTTTACGAAATAATTCCTTTAAAAATTCAAACTCTACCTCTGTATCGAGTACTGTTTTTTTTATTTTAAAATTAAAAACATAAATACTAAATAACTTTGGATCATTAATCTAAATGTTCTTTCCTATTATGTCAATATATACAAACATATATTGTTCCCAATTAAAGACGAACATTGTTAACCTTTATTTTTAATATAAGAACCTTAAAAATATGGAAAAATTAAACTTCGGGATTTCTCTAAAGAACATTCCAAATACAAACAAAAGTAATTATTTCGTAAAATTAATGCCAAAAAAAAAAAACCCAGAGAAATTAAAACAATTAATAATTTATAAATGGATAAAAAATTCAACAATACTGTTGTGTACGATACACCTAATTTACATAAGTGGAGTACCGACCATATAAATATGGGTTGGTACCGGAAGACGGAAAAGAGATAGTAAGAAGAGATCGAATCCAGAGACTCTGCCCGACTGCGATTTAGTCAACCCATTATGCAGGAACAGTCTTCCCAAGAATATACCAAAACTAACTGTAAATATTGTGTACCTTTTCCTTGTTTCAGTACATTTTGTTTACGTACATTTTGTGTTGTATTATTATTATTCCATGCTTATCCAAGTTTCAACAAATACCATATATAAATAATTACACAATGCCTTATAAAATCTATTAGCAAATTAAATGAAATTCAGTCACGTATAAAACTATAGAATCAAAATAGAACCAAATCTTATCTAAGCACAGCTTTAAGAAACCATCAAAGAAAAAAACTTAAATTAACACCAAAAAGACTGTAACTAAAGCATCGGTCAGTGAGAGTTTTAACAGATAG
The DNA here is from genome assembly GCA_903632075.3 of Acanthosepion pharaonis. NCBI lineage: Eukaryota > Metazoa > Mollusca > Cephalopoda > Sepiida > Sepiidae > Acanthosepion > Acanthosepion pharaonis. The sequence goes on along the minus strand of CAHIKZ030000573.1, from coordinate 755,808 downwards.
TAATAAAAACAACTGCGCCTGAGAAAAAGGCCATTGTAGAAAGACATAAATCCCTCAACCAAAATTTAACTCATTAAACATTCATACTTTTAACACTATAGTAACCCCTTGATAACGATAGAAAAAACCCAGATTGCACCTCCATTACCAACCTATAATTGAGTTTCATCAGTGAGTTATTCTAAAAATCGCTTGAGAATGAAACTGTACTCTAAATTGTAAGTTTAATATTGAAATTAAACTTCAGGGATGAGTCAAGTTTCGAAATAGTCATTTTTTGTACCGACATGGAATCATATATATATATATATATATATATATATATATATATATATATATATATATATATATATATATATATGAAATGAGGATAGAAATTTCAACTCAGTCAAAAATGATTGAGCAAGACAAGTTCGCTAATCATTACATTAGGCGAGGTACCCCATACGACCGGTATTCATAGCATTAACAAACAGCCTATAAATATATAAATACTAACGCATAATGTTTACAACATGGGTGGTAACATTTAGTTAACATAAGAATTTCAAGAGTACATTTTAATAAATATTTCTTTTGTGTTAGTTATTTTCAAAACATTCTTTAGAATTACCATATGAAACCAATTTTTAAAGTCTCTTCTTCGCGTTTGTAGAGACATAATTTGTATCTGCCTTGTCAAATTACAGCCGTATGTTCGAAAAATTACGATGCTTATAATAATATACATTGTCATCATTTGCTACTTAATTAAGAATTGGTGGATCTGCTGCTAAGAAGGTTGGTTCATGTATTGTGCAATTTTTCTCGTCGGAATCTATCTTACAAATTTATAAGTCTACCATTCTTTCAAGCTTTGAATATTGATGCCGCATCTGATCTTGAGCTTCTGTGATATACAGAGTGTGATGGACAAATGTCGCCATTTATATTTTTAATTTCACACTTACGCATTGTTTGTTTTTTTTTCTTTTTTTTTTCTTTTTTTGTCTTTTCTTCATTTTGTGAATATTTTAGGATCAGTTGGTCACCCTCTGTGAGAAAATAAGACCTATGGCGCTATTCACTGCGCCGAAAGCTCCAATACGAACATTTCAGATTGTTTGGCTATGAATATGAGTGCAGGGCAAATGATTTGGAAAGAGTTGGGTGAGTCAAATGATGATTAGGAAAGTACGGAAGCTCGAAAGCCTCACGCTAATCCTTCTGATGAGAAAAGAACTCCCGAGTTTTTTGACGGAGGCGTACATCAAGTGCCTTGAGGAGATAATGCTACCCAAGCTAAAGAGGGTGATTGCTGAAAGGCACTATGTCTGGCAACAGGACTCCGCACCTTGACTCAAAAACGGAAGAACCCAGTCGTAGCTGTCAGAAAATATCTACGACAACATTATCCCTTACATCCTGTCACCAAAATCCCCAGAGAGTGCGGGCCGCAATTAAACGAGAGACCAGTAAAATTTCTTGTAACACCAAAGATGACCTGCTGGCACGGATTTTGACAGCATTCATCAAATTAAACAAGGAAACTGTCCAGAAGAGATGCAGGGCTTTCCTTTGTCGACTTGAAGCCGTGGTTGATGCCAATGGAGATTTTATCGAATATATTTACTCTTTAGTATTTCAAGATATTTCTTTTGTAATGTTTGGTAAATATATCTGTAAAAATGAGATGTCTGTGTTATTTTCATTTTGCCGTAATTTAGACGACAATTTATTCCTCGCACCTGTATTTAGAGATTCTTGATAAAATACAAAGAAGAATCTGCAATGCTATTTGTCCTTACATATAATCTCGATTTCCGTCACTTTCCCTCCGCCGTACATCTTAACAGGGAATTTTTGTATAAATAGTTTCATGCTAATTATTCTAATGATCTTTCCTCTATGGTATCTCAACTTTATGAATCTAAGCGCAGTAGTAGACTGACGGTAAAATTCTCATCATTTTACAGATGTAATGGCTAATTTTAACCATACGTTATATGCTAGCAGTTTTCTCCTCAATTTTCTCGTTTGTGTAACTCTCTTCCGGACCCATGCTTCCCACTTAAGTTGATTTTCAATAATTTAAATGAAATGCTAATTGTTATCGTATGTCTCCTTAATCCCTGTTAATTTATTGTTCTCACTCCTAAACAGTTTTTGCTATTTCTTATACGATTTCCCACTCTGTACACCTTTACGTCTTAGTGGCTTTATTGCTTTGTTTGGGGTAAAATGTCTAAAAGAATTAGTCGAAAGAGATCGAAAAAGATTTTATGGAATTATATAAACATGTCAACATAGAAAAAATATATATTTCTATCGTTAATAGTAATAAAAATATAGTCATTGAAATAATTACAATGTTAATGCTATTTTATTACATCATAACTTTTATTATTTACGATTATATGATGAATATGTATATTATCCATATTGTACTTTGTGTGTAAAAAATATAATGCGTATAAAATTATTTTTAATAGTATTGTGTAGAAATTTGAAATATTAACAATGTAATATGTATCTTCATATGGCTGCACGCATTGATGCACAACCATGAATATTAATCTTCGTAACTTAATAACTTCTGTGTTTATCTTAGGGCATTATCTATTTTTTATTCATACAGATAAAAAGCAATTGTCGTCCACATTCGCTAACATATGCTTTGTTCTTGGGCATTTGTGATGAGAGATGGATAAAACTTCTTCAAAAACTAACTAGAAGAGAATGTTGAACATGCGCATTCGATGAATTAGCAGAACAAAAACAGAACACTCGGCGGGAAGCATTCATGCACGAAAATAAAAGGCATGCTTGGTTGCTCGACAAACTTGAGATGCAATTAGATAATGGCTTCTTCTAAGAAAGAGGATCTAGGAAAAAACAACATTGCTCAATGGGCCGATGTTTGGAAGTATCTTAGCATTTTTATCATATCAACAAATGATGTTGTTGGTGGGTTCGAAGATTAAATAGATTCATAAAAGACAGACAGAAATAGAGAGATATGAAAGGATTTCTCTATAGCTTGCTATTTAGACATTAACATAATTATATATATATATATATATAGATAGAGAGAGAGAGAGTCTGAGAGTGGGTGTTGGAGGGAGAAGGAGTCGAAATTGAAATCTACAGACGGAAATAGATATACAGAATAATATGAAATTATTAAGCTGTAAATTGAAAAATATAGATATTAACTATTATCGATAAATAGATGTAGAAAGAGGGTAAATAAAACATTGATCAACACTGGGATAGATATAGTGTGATCTACAGACTGATATATATATATATATATATATATATATATATATATATATATATATATATATATATATATATATATATATATTCGACCAAGCACTCACTCAAATACACACTCATTCAAACGCAACAACATATACGAAAGCACAAAGGTAACCTGCATTCACCGGAGAACTGACATTTCTGGTCACCTCAATGAGGAGAGGAGGGGAATTAAACTAAATAAAGTTAAACAGAAAGAAAAGAGGGTCAATGAGCATATATAGCCTACGTTAACTTGAAAGAAAATAAAGTAAAAATAAACCATAACTAACCTATTTTGGGCGGGGTTGCTTGTTCAATACAGATGCCTAACAGGTATTAAAATGACACTGTAATCCAACTCCTTTTACCCGACACCGACGCACAAGGCTCACCCACCTTTTGCCAAATTCTGATGGGGGGTGTTGTCACCTTTCCGTCCTAATCTTGAATTTAAGCTGATGCTTAAAGTAGATGATCAGTTTGGAAGAGTTCAATTTCTTGCCCCCCCCCATATAATTCATTCTGTTGCGTCGTCCATATCACGACTCTTATAACGCCTAGCAAGCAAAAGTACACATAATGCTCATCCTTAGACAACAGCAGTACCATATTGCGGCAAACGGAACTGGCCTCGAACGCAAAGAACTTTCGGCGCAGCATGCGAACCGTGATGTCTTCAATAAACCTGCACAACGGGACTAGGACCCTGTAGTGCAAGGTTTGAACCAAGGTTTCCATCAGCTCATAGGAGGGAATGCAGTATGGAGAATTTACCAAGCCCGCCGAACAGGGATGGGAAGTTTTTACGGGCGCCTTCCTTCCAGAATTCTCCTTCATCATCCGATGTGCGAACACATTCGATCTAGGGAATCGATGCGAAGAGTATATTGACGAATCGCGACACTAGGCATACCAGACCACCTTCAGAAGGATTCAGGTAACAGATATCCTGATATATCTTGGGAACCTTAGTATGTTATACGGGAGTTGAAGCACGGAGCGTCAATAAAGGAGAATCTGGTAGATATGCGACAGACAACTTTCGCCTGCCCCTCACCTAAAGTAATTTCTTTCGTGACTACAAACGAACTGCGACTTTGTCCATCACCAGTACATCCGACCAATTCCTTTACAAGAGGAGATCGGGACCGAACCAGACGCCGAGTATCTTGATCGGCACGTCCTTCTAAAGGAAAGGGCCAGGAAGAGTATCTGTCTTTCCCGCGCCTAACCGTAAGCCAACAGACATCGCGGTTGTTCTTGACCTCTGTCATCGTCTTGTACATTCTGTTTTCTTTGCCGAATTCGTCAATCTCGGTTCTGCTCGACACAAAAATCGAAATGTCGTCAGCCACGTGCGAAAGTACGATCCGAAACCGGCTGCCGCAAGAACAGCCTCGACGAAATCGGCAGTCAGCTCTATCAAATGCCTTAATAACTGATCGAAATTGATCAGCGCGGCTTCATCGTCAACTTGCTCGACGATCAAACGTACCATGTTGAACGTTGAACTGAATAGATATTTCAGAGTACAAGTATGTTCAGAACCAATCAGAGTGAAGAGGAGAGCCAGCAAACAGCTGGATAAGATCTTGGTTAAAATCTTCAACTCGGCATTTAACTTCATTTAACCCCAATGAGATGAAGATAGTCATGGTAACATATAGCATACACAGCCTGCCTTTTGGATCTGCGAAGACAAGATCACACGCCGCTTTCAAAACCTTGCTCACAAGCCAGGAATCTCCTCTCTAGCGTTCATCAAAACATGCTGAATACAGGACATTTCTTTTAAACCGAATATATTCATGGTTTCGAGTTGAAATCGGATCTCCTGTATACAACATATATTCCCCCAGACACTAAGACCTTGGCTAAAATCTTCAGCTCTATATTTAACATCGTCAAAGACAGAAAATTACCTATCCCATCCCCACCGTTCTTGTCCTTACGTATTAAATGGACCACATACATGCTTCATCCAATTGTTAAGATCACATCCATCAAATGAGAAGAACATGGAAAGGATTTACGTGGAATGGAGGCCGGAAAATGGATGCAACCTCTATGCCGAGCCGTGTCTAATTCCTTCCTGTATAACAACATTTATGTTGATTCAAGTCTTTTCATCTTGGAGGAGATTGTCCACAATTCCATGTCATGTAGGACGCTAATATTACGTTATAGGTTAGTACTCATTTCTTTGTTTCTAACATTGTCTGTCTTAATATTGTGACTGCTAATAAGGAATCTTAGTAGGACTGCTAATTCTCTAAGAATCACCTCGCTGTATAAGTTAAGTCCTGTAAGAAGACACATACTTGATTTACATCCCTTTCTATTGTTGCATATCTGCTGAACACATATTCTATCTGCATGCAGGCAGTTTGCTGCTAGTACCAGTCAATTTAAATATTACTGAATCGGTGTAATGCATAAAAATAACGGAAATCTCTGATGTATATGACCACAAAAACATTCGTTACAATTTAAATTGAACCGTTAAAGATAGCGTGATTCTCAACATTTTTATTTGAATTTTGACTAGCCACAATTAAAATTTAGATATATCGGGCGTCAAAATTTATATTTATATGTTGATCATCTCTGCATGATAACCATTTCACGTAAACTGCACCAGGAATTTTGTTTTATTTTCTGTTTAGAGTTATTTTTTTTTTACATTGTGTCTGTTTTATTTAGCCTAGCTTAACACAAACGAAAATCTCAAAGCGGTCTGTATACGAATAATCTAATCCATTTCAGTAGCGATTTGGTCTGCAAAGAAGATATCGTTAACTATCAGGCCAATCTACGTACGAAGTCAGTATTTGATATCAAAGCTTCTGCCAATGCGTATTCGGAACGATCTCAGTTTATCGAAATTTGATAAATAATTATATATTTGATTCCTCTGAAGAAAGTAGTCAGGGTCAAATTTCACAAAGAAACTATCAGACCAAAAAATAAAAATCATGATCTAAATGCAGTAAAAGATTGCAGTGTCCAACAGTGAAAATGATTCATAGATAATGCAGAACTGTATTTACAAGATTCCCCCAGTGAGATAAAACATTATACGTACTATAAATGGCGCACACACTAATTAATAGTGTTTGATCACAGAGATCGGGTGATTACTTGATTAGAAGCTAGTTATAACTATTGGAAAATGGCCATCAAAAAGGTTTTTTTTTTTTTTTGTTTCTTTTTATTTTTTATCATTTCACCCCAAGCAAGGCAAGAACACCACGAGTACGCAGGGTGTTACAGGGAGTGAAAGTGAGAGAAAAGACTGCGTATAGGGAGGACTGAGGAAAGGACAAAAGAGGAACAGGATTCAAGACGACAGAAGATGACGATTGACGTTGCATTTAAATTGTTTGACGATTATAGTTTTTATCTAAGCTTAAACACCTTATAACAACACAGCATAGCAATTTATACATTGAGGAGTGTGAGAAAGACATAGATAGATAGATAGATAGATAGATAGATAGATAGATAGATAGATAGATAGATAGATAGATAGGTAAAATTGTGGATTATATTGAAAAATAAATATTTGATATGTCATATCATACTTATTTCTGTCTTTATTTCTGGGATAAGCAATAATCATTATTTATATTATTTACTTTCGGACTAATATCTTCATCTTTGTTGTTATTTATAACAATTTTCCTTAGACATAGGTCGTAGAACGAGAAAAATCTACTTTCCTAAATTTAAAAAAAAATGTTCAGTTCGAAATACCCTGAAGTATATCGTGATCGACGATCACCTGATGAAGGTTGTAGAGCTCATAGGTCGAAACGTGTGATGATAACGATAAAGATGTGAACATTCGTCCGAATGGAAATATTGTAATGAAATGCTTTTTGTACCATTAGGCTCCGGGTTACTGCCTCATGCAGATAGTAATAGCTAGTAACGCCTAGCCGCTCGTATCGGGGTATGCCTGTCTGCAAGCGTGCCTAGACAATCCCTATTACAGATGCCTGCTCAGGCACATTTGTGCTTGTTATCACCCATGGGGCCCCACATGATTAGCGAACATTAGTTATAGTTTTCGAGTGAGAATTATCTGGCGAGATCAACACTCTGAAAATTATAGGTCTTGGTGAATCTCAATCATCAATGGCTCCCCACTAGTTCCATCTACCTGATTCCATTCATGAGTTTCAAAAGATGCTGCATGCTGGTATCGCCTCTGACAAATTGACCATGGCAAGATTCGAACTCAACTCAGCCGCGTGTCCATATGGAGGCAGCAGACACGGATTTGTATTCACGTAGACTATTTGCCTGTTTGCAAAGATCTGTGCAAACACATTGGTGTTTAAAAAGAAGTGTTTCGATAAAATACATCAATATTTGGAAAAGTAATCATATCAAACATGGAGAAAGCGCAGAGATTGTGAGATTCTTTGCAAGGAAACTGACAGGTATCATACGTTAAAAATTGTTAAATATTTTTCTTGACAAATTTTTAAGGAAAATATTCATTTCAATATTGGAAACATGTGTTTCTATTTGTGCTTAATGTTTATCGTTACATTGTCGTTTTTCTTTAGTTTTTGTTTTTCTTTCGTTTTATTTATTTAATATCTTCAAGTAGGTTTCTTGGGCGAAGTGATAATTCTGTTGATGTGTATTTATTTCATCGGGGATTGAGCCTACCAATATTTTACTTGATCGATTTTAAAATAAAACAAATTCTTGTGTATATTTGCATGAATAAAAAAATGCCACGTCCACGTATTCTTTTGAAGGTGCAACCTTTGAGTGTTTCAGTATAAGAAAGTATCACACGCTCTAAGCTTCTTGTGGCATTACAAAATATATAGTTATAACGGAATCTAAATTAAAATTGGCTGGTTTTACCAAACATTCTCGCTTTCTCTGTCTCATTCTTTCTCATTATATTTTTCTCTGTTTATGTAAAGGCAAATTTACATATATATATATATATATATATATATATATATATATATATATATATATATTTAATTAGTTATATCTATATATATATAAAGAAATATATATATATATATATATATATATATATATATATATCGAGACAAGGATGTAACTTCGTTTCGGTGCATTTAGTTGCACCTCGACTGGTGAGAACCAAATGGCTATGAACAATTCTGTTTGTAAACAGGTCATATGTGGAATTTCACTTCCTTTTCTTCTATTTGTTGGAAAAAATAGGCAGATTTTAAGAGGAGACGCATAAGGATAAAGAAAAATTACGAGACGCAAGAGAATGACAAAGTGAAACAATACTGTCTGTTGATATCAATTTGGTGAAGGATTGTTGAGGTGTTAAATTGATGGCTCGATCCGAAATATTTTTCTAATCGACAACAACGATCAAGGTTTTAGGCACGGCATTTACAAGCCCCCTCAGAGTGAGGGGGGTAAAGGTGACTATAGGAGAGAATAAGACGATGAAAAAGGAATTAGGGATAAGTTCCAACAATGGTTATAGAAGTAATTGTAAATGTTTTGGTAAATTTAAAACGAAGCCAGAGTAGAATTGCGTATATTTAGAATGGCATTATTGCTACTAGTTTTGTAATCAATGAAAGTATTTTGTAAATTAATAAATTAAAACGTGGAGATTTTCTCTTGCTATATTGAACGCATAAATTATTTGATTTGTTTTTTTAAACAATAATTTTTAGTTTAGAATTTAAAATATAAGTAGAAAGTTATATAAAACAATGGGATATTAATATAAGTTTCATAAGCAAATTTGAACCTATTACCGGACTGTATAACTTGTAGAATATGTATCGACATAATTCAATTTATCTGGTACTTTTACTAGTATTATATATGTGCAAAAGATTTTATGAATCATAATCTAAATTAGGTTACTACAAGGTATATAAGAGGGTAGAAATATATCAAAAGAGGTGAGTTGCAATTTTCAACGTTTAGGGTGATGGATTTTAAAGTTTAGTAAGATTGTAATATTAGATCTTTAATATGCCTACAAAAACAGTGGTTTCAAATCTTTGATGTGATAATTAGCTGGTGTTCTAAAGTATAATACATAGAAACGCAAGGTTCGTACAAAGATTTCAAAGTTCTGGCTTCTTTTAGGATTTTCCATTTAACCCTAGGTGTTTTGCTTTCTTCTTTCACTTTTCAAAAGTATTTAGAAAGTGATATCATATTGCGTTTGCTTGTATTAGTATAGTAGGATATGTGATTGTAATATCGATCCTTAACAGATCTTCTTGCGGATCACACATACAATTTAATATCCTTGAGGTTCTCATTTGATGATATATAGCACATATATACAATGGCTTTCGTTAGGCACTTGTTTGATAATGGACATTGATCGGGAATTGTGCAATTCCATTGTTCGTTTACCCTGGATATATTAGAATTTGTGTTTGGGTTGCGATTATTCTCGTTATAGAATGTCAGTATTCTATTGTTTTTTGATTTAATAAGTTTATCTAAATAACCTAGAACAGCTGATAACTCATTTTCAGGGTTTTGCAGTTGAAGATTTGACTTAATTTAATCTTCGTGGGAAAGTGCTTGTTAATTAGATTTAAAAATTTGTCTCCCAATTTGGTATGGAAAATTGGTTGAAGGGAGATCTACACAAAATTATTTTCCCTCCTCTATTGTTTTTTCTAGAGTAACTATAATTTCCCCTATATTTAATTTCAGAAGATCTGTAGCCACTATCGATAAGGATTATAAATAATTTTGTGTTTATCGAATACTTCTTTGGTAGAATACTGCTGGTTGATACAACGTTCAACGGAAGATAGCATATGCTTAATAACCGGCGGTGGCTGATTGAAATTAGGATATATATATATATAAGTGTGGTTAGCGTTATGTTTCAAGAAAGGCTTGAAATTATTGACAGTCATCCTTAAGTTTACATTTAAGAAATCCACTAATTTAATATCAGAATTAATTTTAAGTTTGAGGTGTAAAGTTTTAAATACTCTATGATCAATTGCCTCAACTTTTCTACCTTCCTACCGACAGCCTTTCGCCTCTGAGTGTCGACTTAAATGTTCACGTTTATATATATATATATATATATATATATATATATATATATATATATATATATATATATATATACTAGCAGACAGATTTTTACATTACAATTCTTCTTCTTTATAAAGAAAAGTCTTTGGCTGTCCTTGTTTTATTTCACAAGCGTGAACAACCTACATACAGTCGACCATGGCATAATCAATATTCTTCTAATCGTAGTCCAGTAATTGATAGCGTTTGGCCTTGTGCTTTTTAACATAGAGCAAAACTTACTCGTTATTCACTTTTATGAATAAATGGCCTTTTTACATCTTTTGTTCGAGGGTATATTATACATGAATAGGTATCTCCACTAATTTGTCGAAAAATGGCATACCTGCAGTTTAAAAATAATTTGAAAATGAAAAATCTTTCTGGATGTTTTCCCTTCAGTTTTAATTGAAAGGTAAAGAAATAAATTTACTATGCTCAGTAACCAAAAAATAATTTTGTTCTCAGTAAAATCTATTATGTCTGAAATTTTGAGCCATCTGTAAAGAAATGTTAAATTCTCCGTTTTAAAAATTTTGTAAAAATAAAATATACAATTTTAAAATATTATCTAAATATAAATACATAATATAAAGTTCACATAATCTATGTTGAATGAAGCAGTACTCACGTTTTCAGAAAAAAAACACAATAATAATAACGTAGAAGAAATTTAGAAAAGCATTTCTTAACTACGGTAACTCGTTTGTCAGGAGTTGATTGATGTTATTGACAGCTGAGGTCAGGAGAAGCCATCGGATTGATGAACAGAAGTGTAAAATTTTACAAATTTTAAGTGAACTTATTTAAGTACCCAGTAATTTTTACAAATTTACAAATATTTTAAGCAATCTAATATATTATTACTTATTAGGTACTTTATAGCATTCTGTTTGATTAGGATTTCTGGAAAAATAATAATTAAATTTAAAATACTATATTACAAAATAAATTTAAAATTTTATAACTAATATAAAAATTAATATAAAATCATTTCATAAATAACGTATCTATAATTTTTTCGTACATCTCTTATGAAATTTTATGATATTTTATTATTATTTTTTAAATTATCTCAGGAAATTCTAAGCAACTCTTAAAACACGTGATTTTTTACTGACAATGTCATGTATGAACATCCGTATCTATGAAAAATGCATGTTTATACACATCCAGAATAAACGGAAAATTCTTTTTTTAACAACTAGTCATTTGTAGATTGTAATTAGCTTTTAGATTTATGATTAGAAAATAGTTTTACTTAATAATAATACAATGAAATTGAATTTTGAAAGATTTAAAATTGTATAAATTATTGGTTATTAAAACTGTAAAAAAAGAAAACAATTCATGTAAGAATTCATTTTTTATCAGAAATATTTTTTGGCTTCAGACAATATTATCCTTAACATGTATTATTCATAAAAAGCAATTGAAATTTTCCTAATTTGGAAATGTTTTGTTTTTTATTTTACAATTTTAGAGCTCATTTTCTGTAACTGGTCGTTCGATTTTAGGTCGTTTCTATTCATTATTCTTCTTGGTTCTTTTCTTTTCTTTCTGTTTTATTTGGTTTTATTAACCTTTATCCTTTATTAATTTGTTTTTTTCGTTGATCATTTTTAATTAATTTGTTAAACTCCTCTCGAACAGTGTGTGAACTTTATTATGTTTCGTGTTTACTGTCCTACAACCATTTTTCTTTTAATAAAGGATGTGCGCTCGCTCGTGGTACAAAAGAAAAACATACAGACATACAGATTCATTCATTCATTTACATACGTATAGACGCCATAGCCAGCTGGTCATTCAGACAAAGCGTTCAATTATAATGGAGCAAAAACAGCATCATTTTTACATGTTACAGAGTCTATATTCTTCAATTACTTTAAAGTACTTTCATTAAAACATTTTAATGCAGTTACTGATATAACAGAAGTAATCTGTATTTATTCAATCGAAGTTAGCCGAGGAAATGAAGGTAAAACAGGCAACTTGAAGACTCACTTTATAACACAATCATTTTTGAGTGTTTTGGAATTCAGTTTGTCAGTGTGCTACCAGGGATGTAAAAGAGAATACACTTATAAAGCAATTGTTAAGTTTGATGGAAATTGGTTGAAAGTTCAACCACAAATATGAAAGAAACCAATAAAAAGCGACATTTTCGCTATTTATGCGTGATTTCACAATATGGGTGAACACAATTATCAAATTAAATGACTGTTAAATAATCAACTTATTGTTAACTACAGTTGAGTGAAATTTGTATTAGAGTGCTTCGAAAATGAATGATTTTTTAGTTTAAAATTTGTGACTGACAAACGAAAAGGCATTCTCTGATTTATATATATATATATATATATATATATATATATATATATATATATCATGGTGTCACAGTTATTTACCTTTACTCCCAGAGGCTGTAGCACAACATCTCATGCTATTTGCAATCAGGTCAAACCCGTAAGCAAATTAAAAATATTCTGGGCCGGATCAGGACCTATAATCGTGAAATTTTGAATTCTCAAGTTTTCATGACAACAATTGTTTCGGCAATTTTTTAGTGATTTTTTGCGACGAATTTTTTGTATGATAACAATTTTTATGAGTTGGAAATAAATGTGGGGTTGATCGAAATTAATTGCGAAATCCAGCGAAAGTCAATCATGAAATAAAAAGAAATGTTTGTACAGAAAGTATGAACCTACGTACATAAAATTGTCTTTAAATTAAGTGGCGAGAGAAGAATTATCATTGAACTTTTAAAAGGTAATCTTAAAAATTAATGCAATACTTAAATGCAGCAATAAATTTTGAGTTCTTCTGTAATTTTTTGTTGTCTATAACATCTGCTCCTCCCTATCTATTGTGATGAAGGCCCTATTAAACGTAAACCGTAGGAGCTAGCTTAAATGAAACCCGATACGTACGCTTTTACGCTAGTAACCTACACACACACACATATATATATATATATATATATATATATATAAAACTAAACAGCATGCAGAAATCTGAATCCTCGTATCATCCTCTGAATGGAGCGGCTTAGGGATATTAGTCGTTGTTCGTGGGAGCATTCTCCTGTGGCTAAGGGAAATTCGGATGAGTTACACCACGGAATTTTGGAAGAGCGACATTTTATCGAGTCTAAATTGTCACCTCATCGTCACCAAGGCCCGTAATAACGGGTTTCAATTTTCGGTAATGGATGTGCACTGCTGATGAGTCCCAAATATGGGACTAAACGGCCGTCCAGTACTTTCTGTATTCTGTTGGGGTTTCTTCTAGACTAGATGATTTATTAATTATGATATAAATATATATATATATATATATATATATGATAAAATATAGTTTATGATATGCTATATTTATGTGTTAAAGTGCTCAATATCAGTGATAGAGCGTATGTAAAAATAATAGTAGATATTGAATTGTGTGTGTGTGTTTTGTTTATAAGTTTGTTTCTGTCCTTAAAATATTACTATGATTATAGGAAAGGAAAGTTCAATTCATTGTTCGGAGATACAGATAATGTGGATTGTATGTCAATCTCTTTATTATAACGAAGATGCTCGGGTTTCTAACTCTACATATCACGAAGTTGTTTGACATAGTTTGGTACGCTGACTTTTTACATAAGTTCCAGGGCTAAGGTATTACTTGACGTGTGTTTGATTTAATCCAATCATTCCTATCAAATTGGGAAATGAAGATCATCATGAACGGGCTCGCTTCCAGATCTTTCACGTCAACGTGTGTGGGGGGGGGGTAACCCAAGTCTCTCTACTGAGCCCTACGTTGTTTCTGAACTTCATCAATAATACCCCTGACTTCATCAGTTCCCAAGTTGGCATTTACACTTGAAATGAATATTGCAGAAAAATCTCTTTAGCCGTGTACCTTTGTTGTAGTTCGTATTTCCGCTATAATATAAATAGGAAATCTTTATCATTCTAACACGTTTCACTTTTATTAATGCTTTAACAGAGAATAATCTATGAAGAAAAAAGAAGAAAGGAGTTTTATCTTTACGTTTGTGTTGTTCGATTTTCATTGGTTAATCATGTTTCACATCCATCTCTGTGTCGTTTCAAGAGGAGTGGAGTCTTCCTTGAGATGCGTGATTTCAGCCTGTTTTTGTGTAGTTCATTACTTATTGTACGCTTGGTTACTTTAATCCCTAATGCACGCAGATGTTCCTGCAGCTCTTCTCGGGTAACCTGTGAATTTTGTTGGATCTGGCGTCCTAATATCCTGGCTGATCTCAGAGAAATCTTCCTCGGTGCACCTGTTCATCTTTAGTTTTTGACGTTGTTACGAATTTTAAACCTTGCAATGAACGAAGCAATTGTAGTAAAAGGAATATTCAGGTTGTGTGACGTCCCCCGGTGTCGCTGCACCAATCGTGTCGTCTGCCTGACCGCGCCCGCCGTGCTGTCCTAGTCGCGGCGCCAAATGTGACGTCACTCCGTCTGTCTCCGCGCCGTCGCCGTCCTATCCTGTCTTGTGACGACCAAGGTGACTTGGTATTGGTCGCGGCACCATATGTGACGTTCTAAACTTTTGCTGATTCGGATGGGAATCTGGTTAGATTTGGTATCAGCCTTGTCGTTCCCAGCTCGCCCCCAACGTCTGGTTACCGAAGTAACTGTTTTGATTTCTAGTCTAACCTACCCACGTTGTGATTTGATCTTAGGTAGACGAAATCAATCAGTCGCCGGGCCGTAATTCAAGCCGAGACCGAACAAGGGCGATATCGCACAAGTATATGTAAAATAAAATAATAACTCGAACAGTTCAAATGTGTTAAAAAAAGGGATAACAATATTTTATATCTGGTTGCTGAATACAGGACTGCGCCTTCTTCCCAACCCGCTATATGGATTCGTGACACTTTGTGTTTGTTAGGCAAGTTTTAACATCTTAAGTTGTTTGTTCTTTAAGAAACTGGTTTTGGTGTATCTTCAGGCGATTTTCGTAAAACTTGTTTTGGTGGTGTGAGTCTAAGTCGTTCTTCAAAAATAAATTGTTCTTGGTTAGAAGATGAGTTCGGAATTGCGTGGAATCTTTCAAGTCAGCTATCTGCGAGGCATTTGCGAGCTCTCAGATCACTGCGAACTAAACTGGAAATGGAACTGGAACTCAACTCAACTCGAACTGCTTTTCACTCGCTGCGAATCTGGATGCCGACCAAAACCGGAGTGGGCTTGTCGGGGTTTGAGGTTCCTTGATAATTCTAAATCCACAATCCACGTCTTTGTTTTCGGTCAGGAAAATTTATTATTTTCCATTTTTGGAAGTCTTTTCGTCCTCCCAACTTCTTCTGTTCTCATATTGGTATCTCACCATACCCTCAGAGGGTGTCAACGGGTTCCCCCCTCTCTCTCTCTCACAGTGGCATGTCACACCTATCCCCTCAATAGGTGCCAAC
>CAHIKZ030000573.1:692500-737500 GCA_903632075.3 Acanthosepion pharaonis | reverse complement strand
TTTCATATAATTTCTAATTATTATTACTTTTATTTCATTTATTATATATATATATATATATATATATATATATCACGATTATTACATTCATTTATTTAAAGTTATACACATATATATATATATATATATATATATATATATATATATATATATATATATATATATTATGCTGTTTCCGAAAGATGAAAAGATTTCAGTTGCTAACCTTCAAAACGCATTGCTGTACAATTTGACATAAAAAGTTGCAATAAAATTACGACAATCCTTGAATTAAATAAAATCTCTTATGTATTTATTTATATATGAAAGTATTTTAAAATTTTAATATAGAGAAAGAACTATTCACTTGCACTGAAAATCAACTTCCCAAATCTCGATTTTGAAAATAAGTGTTTTATATTGATTGGCTAAAGAAGAAGTGTGTATATTTTACATAAAAAATGTTCCAATACGCCTTGTGAGGAAACATTGATTTCACAATTAAACCCCTAAGTAAATGGTATAGAGTATATACGGCGTTAAAATACGCTATCAGGAACTCTACTTGTTATACATTCACAGAGAAATGGTAAACAGTTCCATATGTTTCGTTTCCGTATTAGAGACTTTTTAGTATTACAAAAAAATCTCAATACTGCATCTGATACTTCTCAGAATCCAATTACTAGCTTCCGGTTAGTACAGCAACGTTAATAGCAGTACTAATATTTCCTAGGTAATGAAAAAGGATTTGATTGTATAAAATACAAAAGCCCATTTGAAGCTCTAGGTTAGCTCGACTAATATGGAATGGGTTCCAGGATAAATTAAAAACATTAATAAGAACAATTAAATCCATGTAGAAAATCTAAAAATAGAAAGAGCAGTAACACGAAGATGTCTTTTTTCACAGGATTTTGTCTGACCTCTAAAATGACATAATCTTAGGACAGCGCACTTAATCATAAAACATAGCCTTGTATTGATGCCAGAATCAGAAGGATAACTTTAAAATACGCACCAATAGCTATGATGGTCATGTTAATGTTAGTAGTAGCCGTTTCGTTGTAAGAAACATTCGGCAGTCGTTGACCGAGCAGCCAGTGGGGCTGTCGGTTGAAATCTATGTCTTGGAACATTTTTCAGGAGAAAAGTCCTTAGTTGCAGTTTCTGTTATTTATTGGGTTATTTGTTCGTGATTATGTAGCATTACACCACAATGTTCAAGGGTGGTTTTCGTCTAGATCCTCAGGCTTCCCTTTTTCAAAGCTATTTTAACCATTGATCATAGAAAACGGATTTATACAGTTTAGATAATTCTGAACGATTTTGGCGCCATGTATGGTATGCATATGAAAGTCTAGATCTGATGAGGCATCTTCATCAGCAAGAGAGGCAGCCGAAATTGTGAACTTCGAATTGGAGATATTAGAATCATGCAGGTACAGAAATATAAATATCTGGATAATTTACTGACAGAAAGTTTTTACACAGTGATACGATGGTGTATCAGAATAGCGAAAGAGGTCATTCAGAAACTAAGCAATATATTAAGTTATTAATTTCGTTATGAAAAGATTTGGCGCCTAAATATTACGTCATATATTTCGTCATGTCTGACTGTGAATGCTGAACATTTTCCTGATGGAGAAATAAAAGCACCTGGACGGACTATGTGATTGATGGGGAAGTTCAAAGAAAATGAGAACTAGAAAGAAAGCTGTTGTAGGAATCAGAAAGGGACAGTTGAAATTTCTGAAAATACGTAATGTGGAAAAAAACAGAAGGAATATTGACAGAAAAAAACAGCAGCTAACAGGAAAAGGAGTGATGGTGAAGAAACGAATGATACTTAGACCTACAATTAGTAGACATCTATGTAAAGGACTGATCAGCCATGTTTTGAAAAGTAATGCCACATAAATATAGAACAAAACATCAGAATTATCTGAGATTGTTCTTTTGCAGTAAACATCTATTCACCTCAGTACAGGTTGACCTCAATGACCTATATTTCATGCAAGCAAAAACTCTGAAACTGGACTGCGTATTAACGAACATTTTGGGTGCCAGGAATATATTATGGATAGACTAATAAATAAAAATATTATGTGTTTTGTAAATAACCTTTACATTACTTTCTGTTTAACTTGGAGTTCTTGACAAGATCCAGAGACGGATATGTAATATAATTGGCCCTGATCTGGTGTCTCATCTACAGTCACTCTCTCACAGACGCGCCGTCGCCTCTCTCTGTCTTTTCTACAAATACATTGCTCCGATGAGCTGCTTTCACTGGTTCCCAGACTCCATGAATTCAAGCGCCCTACGAGGCTGGCATCCCGCTCTCACCCTTACACTGTAGAAACTTTTAAATGTAACCGTCTCGTCTACTCCAATAGCTTCATACCTCGCACCTCTCGCCTGTGGAACACCCTTCCCAATTACTGTTTCCCTGAGAGCTATAATCTTCAACTATTCAAATGTAATGTTAATCGTCACCTCCAGTTACCTTGATCTATCCACTATCCCTCTCATCCTTTCTTCTATCACTCCTAACTGCTCTTGCTCCAAATCTTCTGCAACTCCCTGCATCCTAGTGGCTTCACGCCTTGCTCGGGGCGTAATGCTTAAAAAAAATACTAATTTCATAAATAATATTCATTATCGCAAGATCGTTATAGCTTGAAACTTAGAGTCACGTTTTTACACCGGAGTCACTGAGCGGTTTCTTGTTGTAACGACTCCTTTTAGTCTGGTTTAGAAAGACTGTGAGGACTAGATTTTTGTTTAGGTAAGTATCTGTCTGTTCTTTTTTCTTTCATTCTTGTTTTCTTGTTTTCTTGTTTTATTCTTTGCCAGGTTTCGTATTGGTACGATTAGTTTTTGGTT
Source organism: Acanthosepion pharaonis (assembly GCA_903632075.3). Taxonomy (NCBI): domain Eukaryota; kingdom Metazoa; phylum Mollusca; class Cephalopoda; order Sepiida; family Sepiidae; genus Acanthosepion; species Acanthosepion pharaonis. The sequence continues at coordinate 734,629 of CAHIKZ030000573.1, read as the reverse complement.
GACTCTTTTTTTCCGATTACTTGGGTTATTCTAAATAGTTTGTTTTGTTAATTTTTTGATAAGAGTTAACCTTTTAAATATATGTCGTTATATTCTGCCTCAAATCAATGAATAAGGCAAACTAGAAAATCAGTTGTACTTAACAAAGGAAATTAATTATTAAACAAAGAACGAAAATTAGTTTCAATTTATTTCAATAAAGGAAACTTGATTGATTCAATAAAAAAAAGATAAAAGAAGTATTAAACCGAAAAATGATGAATCTGTCTATATTTCTGACATGAGGTATTATGTACATTATTTACATTATTCGGACTATTGTCCTCATCTTTTTCCCCATATCTATCACAACGTTTCGGTCGTTGTACGCTCCGACCTTCTTCACCCTTTATTTCGCTCACTGGGGTAGACTGTTCTAATTCCACGTGCCATGTTTGATGGTTGTCTGTTATTCAGTCCCTTTGAAAGTTCTCCACTGCCTTAACCGGGTATTGAACTCACACTCTTTGGGTCCAGTCACTGGATCTAACCAACGCCTTTATCCACTGTGCCATGTGGACATCTGGGTATGAATTTCTGGCTATTATAAACCTAATGTCTTCAGCAACCATTATTACCAGTGCTCATATTGCAATTTTACTGTTATCATTACATGTTTTTTTTTACCAGAGTTCATATTGCAACTATGTTGTTATCATTGCTTTTCTCTGTCACTCCTTATTACTGGTTCCCATATTGTATTTATCTCTATGCTTGGTCGGCTCAGGAGATTTTCGTGGCCTAGCATATGTGCTGATTCCTTAAGTTTACGAATAATGTAAAAAATGATGAATCTGTTAGAATAGAATCAAACCTGCAGTTATTATAAACAGACAGGATAGAGATTCCGAAACTAAAATTCTCTCCATTAATCAACTAAGAGACTACTCTCTTCCTTCTGTCAGTATGACTGATGCTAACCTCCAGGAAAGTGACTTATTGCACCTTCTCAGGTCAACATTCTGAGCTGCCATGAAGTAGAAAGATTATATTGAATCCATTATAAGGTCAGCTTCAAAGAAATTCGGTCACTCTGTCTGGCGAGACAATTTTTCTCTCCAGAACCTCTCTTGCATATCTCCATATATTCTACAATTCGTCCATGCTTAGATTTATTGCTGCGCAAATTGCTGCTATTTACCTAGAGAATCAGCAATATCATTGGTCCTGATCTGATTGTTTGACTTCAGTCACATTCCCACCGCCGTAAAATTGCCCCTCTTTACCTTTTCTATAAATACTTTCATCGTAATTGTTCGGTTGTATTCTTCGCTATGGTGCTTAGATTCCATGAATTTAAACAAAGTACTAGACAGGCGTCATTAACTAACAGTTGGGCTGGTTAGATGTAGCCGTAAGTTCTATGCTAACAGTTTCTTCTCTTGCATTTCTCTCTTGTTGAACTCCCTTCAGGTTCCATGCTTTCCATTCAACTTAAATCTTCAAAAGTTTAAATGCAATGTCAATCACTATCTACTGTCCTCCTGATTAATCTTTTCACTTTTCACTCATGATTAATGTTTCTGTTACTAATTTCTCCACGACCTGTAACCCCATAGCGTCTAAATGACTTTATTGCCTTGCATGAGCTGATACCGATTTAAAAAAAAAAATTAAGAACGATTATTTTGCATGACGGTTCAGTATATCTCAGTCTTTCCTCAGGCCTGTCGTAGTCCCCTGTGAGCTGTATCTGGTCCGAAGACTGAAGGTTGACTATACATGACGAATTGTTAATTAGATATCTCACGTATTTAAGAAGAGATAATCTAAATAAAAAGAAAATAAAACAATAATATAACAAAGAAGGTGTTGAATGCATGATTGTGTCTACGGTCGATGTGTCTCAAGCAATATTAAAAAAAAAAAAAAACTCACACAACGTATTCTTTCCAAATTATATTTTTCATTACTTTTAAGAAATTTCATAAAGTCATTATTTCACTTTTCAATTTCTTTATTTATAGGAGTACTAAAGTTTCTAGCTAACTGTTGTGGTACGATACACCTAATTTACATAAGTGGAATACCGACCATATAAATATGGGTTGGTACCGGAAGACGGGGAAAAAAGAGTAAGAAGAGATCGAATCGAGAGACTCTGCCCGACTGCGATTAAGTCAACCCATTCTGCAGGAAGAGTCTTCCCAAGAATATACCAAAACTAACTGTAAATATTGTGTACCTTTTCCTTGTTTCAATACATTTTGTTAACGTACATTTTGTGTTGTATTATTATTATTCCATGCTTATCCAAGTTTCAACAATGGCGACGAGGATGAGATCATTGTTGAAACTTAGGTGTATCGTACCACAACACTAACACTGATCTTAATTGCAATTTCGCTGGCACCTTGTACTTTGGTTGGGGGTATGTGGAGATGTTACTGAAACTTTGCGATCAATCATCCATAACTTTGCAATCAATCATCCACAATGCCCTCATCCATAACTTTGTGACAACGCTGCAAAGTGAAAAATTCCACACTGCTCAATTATAACATCAGAATACATTTAATTTCCCTGTACTGCTCTAGCTAGTACCTCACTTCTCCTGTTATCCTCTACCTTTACGAAGGTCAGATGAGGCCGAAAATGATGTACTTCTGTCATATATGGGTGGGAGATATTCATCCCTCACTTTCCACTCTCGATAGAGTCCAAAAGCGTCCTTGTAGGCGACAAATGGAAAGTGTTCAAAATATTCTACACTCCTTATTTTCATTAGTCCCAACTTTCACGGCCATGCCACGCACATTGTAGATAGACCACCTCATTCTGTTCGTATTCCCATGGTGAGATGTAAGTTCCAATCAAGCAACTTCTTCGGAACAGCTGCTTTGTGGAACCGACTTCCAAGTGGCTGCCTTCCCGATCACCATAATCTGTACTTCTTGCTTTGTAACCTCTGCCCCAATGAACCTTGGGCCTTGTACAGGACCATTTTCCAGCCTCTTTAGCGGTGGATCCTATGCACAAGTTAACCTTGATATCTGGATTGATTTTGAGTTTCAATAGGCCCTCAAGTCAGGGGACCGCCCCGAGGGAACATCTGCCCATCATGACTGCTGACAGTTCAGGGTCTGCCTAGAGATAGAAACTTGATTCTGATAACTGGGTTAAAACCCGCGAATCACGATATAAAAAAAATGTCGTTCAATCAATAAAATGTCAACATATACATAAATAAAGTGTCGATTTTAACGTCGACCAATAACATTTCTTGACGTAATTATAAGGATTTTTGAAGTTTCTCGTATAAATGTCATTGCATTTCTTAGCCTACATATTATATTATGTTGGAATATTATCTTACAATGTTTCTTTAATTCTATGACCATATGATTCATACATTATATACATCTGAATTGTCTATAAAGTCATTCAAGTTTGTGCTTGGCACGCTTTAGTCGTTAGATTTATATTGCATTGTATTGACATCACAATTATATTATAATGCAGATAAAAATTAATATAAATAACTTAGCATTGCTTTATTTCTATTGATATATGCAATCTAACTCAATAGTAACTCTTCAGTTTGCCATGTGAGATATGCAAATATTTATCAACGTTTGTATCAAAAATAAATATTTATTTTTAAATTTATGAATTGATAAGTGCTAAAATGATATCAGTAAAAGCTTTAAATAAATTTTAAAAACAGAATTGTTAATTCCAGCTATTCTAACAAAATATTTTTTACAAATATTTCAAAAAGATCAATTTAAACGCTGGTTTCGGTAATATCAAAACTGCTGTAATTTCAATATGTTTCGTTAAAATAATGAATTCCTCTTCCAGAATCATTTGCCAGTGCCATTCGACCATCGAATGCGAGTGTTAGAAATAAAATGTGATCGTCCGTTGCAGTGTAAAACTTGGTGATATAGTCTCCCTCATGATCTATATATATATTTATATTATTTAATCATAGTTTAGTCTGAAAAAAAAAACAAATTATGGCTCATGAAGATGAATGTACATTAACTGGTAAGTTGTCTCACTATTTAACACACCCTCACGCAAGCACGTACACACACATTATACATATGCTGAAGAAATCCAACGATGTTTATGTGACGAATACACAATTTACCTAACGACATAAAACCTTAAAAGAAAAAGAAACACCAAAGGGCAAACTAACATAGCACAGTGGATAAAGGCGTTAGTTAGATCCAGTGACAGGACACAAAGAGTGTGAGTTCAATACCCGGTTAAGGCAGTGGAGAACTTTCAGAGGGAAAATTACCAGGAGATAACTGACATCCATCAAAACATGGCACGTGGAACTAGAACAGTCTACCCCAGTGAGCGAAGTAAAGGGTTCAGTTCGACATTCCAACCACCTGATGAAGGCCGGAGCGTACAACTGCCGAAACGTTGTAATAAATATGGCGAATAGTCCGAATAATGTAATATATATATATATATATATATATATATATATATATAAAACTTATAAATATAAGCAGCTATACTCGTCCGGCAAAAGTTCAGGTGTTTTAGCTTGTAAATGAACAAACCAATACCCAATGGTTCAGAGTTCAAAGAAAAAACCTCCGACACGAGTAAAGTAAAATAACTAAACAAAGCGCTCAATACGCTAAGTAGAGCAAAATAAGCAAATAAACCTAAAGAGCCAGACTAACCTACCTAGGTTTCACGTACGTGGATCGTCAAGGCGGACTGACGATCCGCGTTGGTGAAACCTGGGTAGGTTTGTCTGGTTCTTTAGGTTTATTTGCTTATATATATATATATATATATATATATATATACCAACGGAATATCTTCGTTAATATTTTTTTTTATTTTTTCTCTATTTGGGAGCATGTTCTCGTATTTGGATAGACATTTAAATATAAATTCTTTAATATCTGAATACTTTCGATTTTCATAACCCTTTGTCAAAAAATTGTCTTTTTTTCAAATATTTTCAAAATATCTCATCTTCACGTGACACTTCGGTATTATTCGAGACGCTGGATTTGGTCAATGAAATGTTCATTTTACATTTACTGATTTATTGACAATATATATATATATATATATATATATATATATATATATATATATATTCCGTTCAAGTCGTGTGAGGGATTGCGTTGGGTGAAACTCGAGCCACGTCGAGATCCGTGTTTTTATAGAATTTAACGTTGGTAAGCGTTTTGCTCGGTCTAGGCAATCTCACCGTCGAGAACTTTGCTTTACTGATTTTAATAAGCTTCCTTTCTGGTCTTTTTTCTCTTTTTTCAGTATTGTTGTCTTTAATCGAAACTGTATCTGAATAAAATTTTAGGTTTTGTCAAGCTGTCCTGTCCGTTGGTTCAACTAATGTTATTAGTTTTTCTTTAATAGTATATATATATATATATATGTGTGTGTGTGTGTTCGTGTGTGTGGAGAGAGAGAGAACAAGAAGGCAGAGAGAGAGCGCGCTTCGAATATTTATTAATATTTCAGGCGCATTGTATTTTTACTTTTCTTGGATTATCTGATAAAATCTATTATATCACATCACACGAAAAAGTACATTTGTCGGTGTCATATTTTGGAAACCCAGCAAACGATAAAGACCAAACTAGGACACATCAGTCTTAAACCTGTTAGACAACAATGTAAGCTTAAATTTTATCACGTAGAAACAAAACTACCGAACAAACAGAACAAGAACGTGGGCACAGTCATCTTTTGTTCAAATATGTTAGGGTCGGCGAAATAGGTAAGAAGTAACAATGTCTTCTGTGCGTGCGTTTTTTCTCTGTTGCTAGCAAATTTGAAAGCGTTTTTTCTTCGCACTAGATACAAGCACCATCGAATAAAATAAAAAAAAGTTGACAAACTCGTTCAAACAGAATAACTATTTTTTACAGCACTAGTTTGCTCAGCCGACATATTTCGAAAGTTTCGCTACACACTCGAATCTCCCAAATCTCACATGTTTCATTGAAAAAATTACTTCAAACAAATTCACACCAAGTGGAAAAAATAAAAAAATAATATCAGTAATTTTGCTTTAAATTCCTTCTCCCTGTGCTGATATTTGACACTGTCCATTTCTACATTATTTTATTTTATTTATAAAAGACCCGAATAATCTAAGTTCAGATATAACATTCTTATGGGTATAAGTTAATGATATATATACAGAACAAAAAATTGTTTATTGTTTATTTGTTGAATATACCTGTTTTGATAAAGGTATCTTGGATTTACTACCACAGTTATACAAAATTAAACTTTTTTCATAGAATTAACCAGTTACGAATAGAATTATTCTTCATCTGCCACACATTACTATACCTTCTTATAGTAACGAATTCTAAAATGAATAAGAAATAATTATTTTAAAATGAGGAAGGAAACAATATTTTGCCATCATCCTATGGATAATGAGCAACCATCAAGCAAATTTGTTACTTATTGCCAAAATTTTCTTTCAAGACAAGATGATAATGATATGGAATTTATCGTGTATTCCGGATACATATTTATTTACAAAAATATTCATTTGAAACCAAAACTACCGATTTAAATCCTAAAATTTGATGAAATATAGTTATTATCAGCTATCCTATTTTATAAAGATGCAAATCTAATTTGTTCTCTAATCAAATGCTTTATCAAACATCTTTATAACATTTAAGTCGAGTTGATAACGCTAAAGTATTTAAGCATATGCCTGTTTAATATAGCCTGATCTGAAATGAATTATGAAAACGTTTATGAGAGGAACATTATTAAACACTCATATAAAAGCATTGTGCAACTGTCCACAAATATTTATCTATTTTTTAAAAATAATGTTCATTCAATACAAGGCCCAAGAATCACTCTAGGTAGACGGTTACTGCATAATTTTGTATGATAGTAAGAGAAGTCAAGAAGTACGGTTTATGAGGTTATGTAGAAAAGGGGACCCTAAACTTGAAGAAGTTAAGATTGTAGTGATCGGGAAAAAGTCGACTCAGTTGTCTTTTCCACGAAGTTGTCATACATTTAATCTATGAACATGTCGATCGCCTCTTAACATGGGTGAAGTGTCAGGAACCAGGTCACATCTCCATTTGTTTCATTGAAAGAGATATCACATTAAGAGAACGTAATTCTCTGGTGTGCTGAAGCTGAATTACTTATATGATTTCTTTGTGAATATGAACAACACTGAGAGGTAACATCTGAGCTAAGAGGTATCAGAAAACAATAAGAAAAAAGTACAAAAAGAAATCAAAACGCTAAAACAAGCATCCAGTAAGAATTAATCTTTTTGTCGGGATTAACGTTTAAACTCAAAAGTTGAATCTGTCTATATTTCTGAGATGAGGTATTATGCACATTATTTACATTATTCGGACTATTGTCCTCATCTTTGTCGCCATATTTATCACAACGTTTCGGCCTTTGTACGCTCTGGCCTTCTTCAGGTGGTTGGAATGTCGAACTGAATCCTTTATTTCGCTCGCCGGGGTAGACTGTTCGAGTTTCCTACAGAGGAACGAAAACATCATCATACTACCGGCTGACAAAGGTAATGCGACTGTAGTGATGGATAGATCAGATTATACAAGAAAACTGTAAGACCTCATTAGCAATGGTAGCTACAGCAAAATGAAAAAGGATCCTACTATGAAAACGGAACGTAAACTGTCACAGATCCTAATCAAGAACAAGGATCACTTCGCACCTAAGACGTGTAGGTAATTATTACAGCGTTACACCAAGCTACCTCACATATACGGTCTCCCTAAGATTCACAAAGACGGTATTCCGCTCAGGCCGATTGTTAGTTGCCAAGGTTCTGTGTGCCACCCTCTGAGCCGCTTCCTTGTAGATATAATTGACCCATTGATCGGAAAGTCTCCTTCATATGTCCGAAACTCCGCCCACTTCGTGGAAATAATCAAAGATGCTCCCATCCTATTAAACCAGAGGGTGTGCTTGGACGTGGTGAGTTTGTTCACCAAGGTACCCACGGATGAGGCACTCTCAGTAGTCAGAGATAGATTGTCCTCTGACTCTTCCCTAGAAGAACGGACAAGTATTCCAATAGATAATCTGATGGAGATGTTGACTTTCTGTACACACACAACACACTTCGGAATGGGATCACACATATACCGACAGGATGAGGGCTTAACAATGGGCTCGCCATTATCACCAGCAATAGCGAATATATACATGGAATACTTTGAAAAAATGGCATTAGAATCTATATCTCTAAAGCCAACTATATGTTTAAGGTACGTAGATGACACCTTCATACTCTGGCCACACCAGGAAGATGTTCAGGTTCTACTGGGCCATGTGAACTCAATAAGACCTTCGATACAGTTCACAATGGAGAAAGAGAGTAACAACACACTCCCATTCCTGGATATTCTAATATCCCGAACAGAGCATGGCTTTAAGACATCCATATACAGTAAACCGACATTCACCGGACAGTACCTCAATTTCAACTCCCACCGTCCATATAGCGTAAAGAAAGGGATCGTCCGTTGCTTACAACACCGAGCAAAAGTCATAAGTGGCGATCCAGAGACGTTAGATAAAGAATTGGTCAGTATAAGTAGTACCCTACAACGTAACAACTACCCTGGTTACATGGCAGCAGCCCCGAAAAAATGGGATAGGCGGGTACAAGAGGAGGAGGACAACAACACTCAGAAAACAGTCTGCCAACCTTATGTGAAGGGGTTATCAGAGAAAATACTGCGGTCCATATAACATCAGGACAACCTTCAAAAGCTTGACGACACTTCGCAGATATCTCTCCCGAGTAAAACCCACCATAGAGGAGAACGTGACAAAAGACTGAGTGTACGTTATCCCATGCAGCTGCGAAAAGGAATATAAAGGAGAGACAGGCCGACGTAAAAGAAATCGGGCGTGGCTGAGCACATATGGAGAGAGAAGGGAGATCACCGCCATCTGTGGGATCATGTTGACATCATTGACAAGGAACACCATTGAAAAATTCGTAAACATAAGGAATCAGCAGATATGCTAGGCCACAAAAATCTCCTGAGCAGACCAAGCATAGAAATAAATACAATAAGGGAACTATTAATAAGGAGTGCCAGAGAAAAGCAATGATAACAATTGTTGCGATATGAGCTCTAGTAATAACATGCAATGATAACAGCAAAATTACAATATGAGCACTGGTAAAAATGGTTGCTGAAGACATTAGTTTTATAATACCCAGAAATTCAGACCCAGATGTCCTCAAGGACGTATGGCACAGTGGATAAAGGCGTTGGTTAGATCCAGTGACAGGACCCAAAGAGTGTGAGTTCAATACGCGGTTAATCTGCGGTTAAGGCAGTGGAGAACATTCAGAGAGAGATTAGCAGGAGATAACTGATAACTGACATCCATCAAACATGGCACGTGGAACTAGAACAGTCTACCCCGGTGAGCGAAATAAAGGGTTCAGTTCGACGTTTCAAGAAGAAGGCCGGAGCGTACAACGGCCGAAACGTTGTGATAAATATGGCGACAAAGATTAGGACAATAGTCCGAATAATTTAAATAATGTCAAAAGTTGAAATGATTATGAGTAAAGTTAAATTAAGGAGACATTTATCAAAAATAAAATTGCTCTACAGTGTTCTATAAGTTTATAACCACCCTTGATTACAGCAGTTTTGACTTTTTTAAATAACGTCCCTTTTTTCTTCAGACAATACCGTGTTAGTATCAAGATAATCTCATCTATGAACAATAGTTGACATATATCTTGCAATGAAAGTTCGTGGATGTAAGGAAATTTCAACAAGGGCACAAATAGGATGGCATCAGCGTGGCAAGTTAAATAGAGAAATTGCTAAGTTTTTCCAGGTCAATCATCAAACGGTTAATAACATTGTCGAGAAATGTAATGAAGACGACAACGTTCAGGAAGACAAAGCATCGTGTCTGAGCGAACGAAAAGGGTGCTGAATAGGGAAGGCATCAGAAACCGTCATCAGAGCGTCAAAGATGTTGCCAACAGCTTGTAAATATGCGGTGAGAAAGACTCTGAAAGAGTTAGGCTACCAAAGAAGATTTGCAAGAAAGAAGCCCTTGATTTCTGAGGTTAACAGGAATCTTCGTATGGACTGGGCGAGAGAATTCGAGAGCAAACATTATAAATTTTGGCAGTGATTAATTTGGTCAGAGGAAAGTAAATTCTGCCAATATTCTAATTCGAGAGAGGTTTATGTTTGGAGAAAACACAATGAGACTTGGAACACTGAATATCTGCAGGCGACCGTGAAACATGTAGGGATTGGAGTAATAGTGTGGGGTGCTCTCTGGTCCGGAGGTTACTATGAGCTGATTCTTGTTGTCGAACGGTTGAATGGTCAAAATAATGTCAAATATTAGAGAAAGAACTACTCCCCACTATTTGAAATCAATCAGATTTTCAAGAATGTCTACATTTTTCAAGACGACGGCGTGCCATGTCATACTAGCAAAGTAGCAAAGGCCTGGAAGGAATCAGAAAGAATCAAGTCACTGCCATGGGTATCCCAAATTTCTGACATGAATCCAATAAAGCACGTTTGGGAGCACCTTGATCGAAGATTTCGAGAGCATGCAACGAAAATCACGTCAGTGGCAACCCTTAAAGAAACATTGCTAAAGGTGTAGCAAAATATGGCTCAGACGATTGTTGATAACTTGATCAAATCCATGAAAATCGAATGCAATCACTGAGAATAGCAAATGGAGGACCTACTCCATAATAATTACAAATACTGTTTTGTTTATGTTGAATAGGGATTGCGTAATTTAATTTTGAAATTGGATGTATTTTATCTCTCCTGGCCAAAAGTTTTTCTTCGGCTACTGTAGTTTAATATATATCTCGGTATATTCTAGCGAAGTCCTTTTGTGAGGCTAATGACAAAAGTGATTGTGTCAATATTTATATACAATATTTGAAATTGAAAAGCTACTGGTTTAATATGACACTAAGTTATTTCTAAATCTGCTTTTTTACACATTTCAGGACTATTAATGCCTAGGTCATATTGACCTAAAACTTATTATTTCCAAATCTTTTAATCATTTTCTTCTAAAGCTCTCACCATAAAAGAGTTCGAGGAGTAGATTTTATCGTGAACAATTTTAATAATCCATGTGGCTTGCTTGTTTGTTTCTTTTTTTTTTTAATATTTTACATTCATTTGATTAAAAGAGACCGGATTCTTGCGGACAGCATTAAATTTCAATTACTTCATTAATTATTATTAGATTACTTTCAGTTACTTCGCAAATTATTATATCTAATTGGCGTTTTTAAAGATTGTGGTGACGATGCATTTTTTTGTAATGATGTTGATTAAACACTGTTAATTTCTCCAAGTTTCGTTTTCATAGCTATTTGCTCTAACAGAAAACAATTCGATTGCTTGTAGAGTTAACTTGAATGAAATGTTAAATTTATCCAAATTTAAGAGTGGTATTCACAGGTGCTAAGATTTAAGAGACGAATTTCTATTGCTAATAATAAAATGACTGAATTTAAATGTATAAAATAATTCGTACGCATTAATGACGAACTGTATAGTACGGGAAAATCTACCGATACGGGCTGCTTTATATATATATATATATATATATATATATATATATATATATATATATATATAGATAACTAGACTCGTTTCGAAAAACCCTCGAATTTTTGATTTGCTAATCAAATCAATCTCGAGGGAAAAAAAGGTTTTAAAAAAGAAAGAGCTACAAACATGGACTTCTGCCGACAAAAAAAATCGCACAGATGCAGGTCTGAAGCCCAAAGAAAAAAAAACCGATACGAGTAACAACTATATACGAGTAACAACCTATAAATATGTGTTTCTCTTTTGCCTCGTTAGCCATACTTTCCTGACGATCCGTTTAGGTGAAACCTAGGTAGGTTTGTCTGGCTCACTAGGTATCTATATATATATATATATATATATACATATATATATATATATATATATATATATATATATATATATATATATATATATATATATATATATATATGTGTGTGTGTGTGTGTGTGTGTGTGTAAAAATATATAGAAAATAGGAAAGAACTCGTTTGGTAAATAATCCAAAATTTCTTTAGTATTTTGTTATTATTTTTAAAATTGTGCTCGATACAAAAACGAATAAATATAATTATTTATTTAAAATATGATTCCAACACGCTACATAAGAGTTCTCATGTTTCAAAACAAGAGCCTAAAACTTCAATATAATTATTTGAATTAAATTGAATTAAAGTACCAAGCTCTGTTCCATCTTCAAGCGAATTTAAAAAAAAACAAAAAAAAAACACAAGGAATAAAATACATCCTTGAATATAGTACAACCACGTAGTACAGCCAACCTTATTTCCTTTTTGAAATGTTAAGCCATATTATCCATTAATATCGTACGTATATTTTCATTAAATTATGTAATATTTACAATATTAAAGAATAGAAATAAACCAGTTGTTTCCTTTACAAAACTTATTTTCGACCAACGGTGTTTTTAAGGCGTTAATTAATCTATAACACTTCTCCGTTTGATATAAGTTTCTTATATTTCTATATATATAGTAATAAAGCATGAAAATAAAAAACAGTATTTCATTAAGAATCACGTGACGAGAAAAGGAAATATTGATGAAATATCAAAGACATTTTGTAGAGAGTTATTACCAACACTTACCTAGATTGTCGGACGCATAATTATCTCTAATAGGGCTTCTTCATTTAAAAGGGTTGTTATTAGTTTACTATTAAAAATAATAACATGGGTAGAAATTCATACACGTGTACCGTCTAATATAACAATGATATTAATAGGTAATATATATATATATATATATATATATATATATATATATATATATATAATATCAGTGATCTATATATATATATATATATATTAAACTACAATCTTCCATGATTCTTTCTCGTACATTCATATCAGCTCAATGCGTATCCAAATGTAAACAAATCTATAAAATTGTCCATTTGTGCAGCAATTCCTCTTTCATACACGTTTCATTAAAGACGACTGACAAGGTATTATTTTTTATTTAATTTTACATTTGTTCGTATAACTTTTCGCTTCTGGACATGAATTTTGTAAGTATTGTTCAAATGTTGAGTATATCCAAGCGCTTTCGTTTATTCTTTTTAGCCATTATCAAGTATGATTTTTACTTTGAAATTTTTTAAATGGAAACTAGGTTTTATATATATATATATATATATATATATATATATATATATATATATATATATATATATATATATTTGTTTGAATAAAAGACAGACTACGTTAAGATTCCATGTAATAAGCTATTTCACCATAACCCTTTAACAGGGTTCTGGATCATCAGACTTTACTTCCAAAAGCTGAAATGAAGAATGAAAAGAAATTCACACATTTTTTACGGACCTCATCAAGTATACGTAAAATTAACGAAGTGAGGAAGTGAGGTGGGAGAGAGGATATGAGTGTGTCATATGTATCATTTTAGTTTTCTATTTTAACCCCAGTGTGTCGGCTGGATGTTGCTCTAATCTAACGCGTTTCGTCTCTAGATAAAGGTAGGCCCTTCAAATTTCTAGGATTTAGAATCGAGATTTCTTCCAACTTAAAAATAGTAAACTTCCTAGACGTTACATTTAATCTGAACAATAATACTTATAAACCCTTCCAAAAGGAAAACCAATCACCCGTATATATAAATATTCACTCCAATCACCCGAAATCAATAATAAATCGGATAAAGTGTGCCTCGAACGGTGTTAATATGTGTCCGTGTTTCATATCTCGCTGTTCCACTATACATTAACCTATTACGACATGCGTACGTCATCCGGTTGACACCATTCTAAGAATACATCAGTCGAGTGTGTGAAAATATACAGCTATAGAATTTTGGGGTCTTCGATTCAGAAGGAACTTGCGTCAAGTAAAAAGATACAATGAGATTTCGATTAGAATATCGTTGATCGTCCAAAAATAATCTTTTGCAACAAGAAACGCCATCCACATTACTTTGCTCTGAGCCAATCTCTGTGTGTGTATTGAAGTATTTATTCGGAAATCGTAAACACATACATTATATATCTTTAATGTTTCTGCATCTATGTATAATAGTATATGTGTATGTAGTAGTATATGGTTATATCGTTATATATTTATAAACCGTTAATTTAAAAAAAAAAATGCCACATCATTTGCGTCTGAAATAGACTTTTATTGTTGTGAGGGGTGAAATCGTAAAATAATCTTTCGCTTTTCGCTAACAACGGAAAATTGATGACTTAATGTCTGGACCGATCAGAGGATAGAGAAAAAATTTCAAAGAATAGCAGCAATAAAGAGAAACAAAAAAGATGGCGAATAGGCAAAGGCTATTGGGCGTGGTAACTATTTTTTTATTGCAATCAATTATAGACCGATAAAGTGGGGAAGAAGACGAAGAAAAGAAGAAGAAGAGTCTAGTGGTTATAATAGAAATTTCGGTGTATTGATATATAAACTTGAATAATCGATATAAAAATTATAAAATAAAATTTATGATATAGAAGAAGAAGAAGAAGAAGAAGAAGAAGAAGAAGAAGAAGAAGAATTGCTAATCACCTGTCAGAAGCATAAAAAAAGAAAAGGGATGAGGAAAATACAATCCACGAGTAACAAAAATTGACCAAATTAATCTACAGATATGTCGGTAAAGAACTAGTTTTGAGAGTATCAATGAAAGTTTCGTTTTTGTTTGCTTTTTTCATAAATTCGAAAAACGATGAAGAGAATTCAACAAGAATAGAAACTAATGCATAATGAAAAAAAATCTCTTAATATAAATAAGGAAATAAAATAATTTCCTCAAACGATAAATTATGGTTGATAATAAAGTAGGAAAAAATCAGGGGAGTTAACTCAGTACTGTATTAACAGAGAACGTAAAAGGGATTAATGATCAACACAGGCAAAATACAATAAAAGTATACATGAAAAAACGAATTTCAATTTATTCTATTAGCGCTCCAAAGAATGATGATTATAACAGTATATTTTTTCTGCTAGGAGTCGGATAATTTACTAGGAAATTAAATTTTGTATGAAGGATCTTCTGTTACCTGATGAGACCATTCCCTTTACATTAACCGTTACAAGTAAAATTTGTATTTTACTAAATATAAATTTACTTAAAGATATCAGTTGGATTTCATGCCTCAAGGCGATGATTTATTTTTTTTTTTTAAATTTGTATTTTTTAAAAATCTTTTTTTTCAAATTCCGTTTATTTTACAGATTTTTAACTATTTATCCCCGGTTATTTTAAATATAAAATAAAACCTTTAATACACGTTTGTTTTAAATATAACCCATAAATCCCGTCTATCTAAAAATACAACATATATATTTTTATAGTTTTAGTTCCGTTTATTTTAAATATAAAATATAAATCCTGTCTATCTAAAATATTTTTCTTTATAGTTTTATGATCGTGTATGTTAATATAGATTATTTAAAATACAATTAATCCATTTTTATTTTAAATATAAAATGCATTCATTGATTCCCATTTATGTTAAATATAAAAGACAAGTTTTAAATATAATTTTTTAAACCAATAATCTCCGCATGATATAGGAACTGCGTCAGCATTGCGTTAACTAGACATTTAAAATTAAATTATGCAATGGTCAATCCCTACCAAGCACCTGAAGAATGGGATATGAATGAAACTACGAGTCCTAATACCGGCGAGGAATAAAATGGTTTATGAAATGGACAAAGTCCGATAATTATTTTGCCTTGAGCCAATGATGTGTGTGTGTATTCGAACCTGAATGTACGTGAGAGATTCATGGAAGATTGAAGTATAATACAGTAAAATTCGACCATGCTAACCGAACACTCCTCTGTGGCCAAATCGGTAAATGCAAGTTAAGCTAAATGACGGTTTCGTATAGGATACAGGTTCGAATCCTGTCGGAAGAAGAAAATTTTCTATGAGAATTTCTCGGACATTCAGGGCAGTAAATGTTATTGATACTGTTTATTATAAAACAGAGCATTTGCTTAAATATTTGTATCTATAAAAAGAATGTATAAACATAAAAATATATATTTATTTATAATTTTTTGAAAATTGTGTCAAGCACTAAGACGCAAGCGGTTACAGAGCGTGGATGAATTAGAAAGAGAAACATTAGTAACGAATAGAAAGAGAAAAGAGCAATCAGGAGGACAGTAGATATCGATTTAAATTTTTGCAGATTAAAGTTGGCTGGAATAGCTCTGTTATATTACATCAAGCACTATTTTATTTAAACTAGTACTCAATGTATATATATATATATATATATATATATATATATATATATATATATATATATATATATATATATATATATATGGGAAGAGTTTATACTTGTTCCAATGAGAGAAAAGTGTATGTATTAAAAAGAAGAGAGAAACCGCAAACATTTTTGGTTGGAATATGGATTTTTTTTTTTAAATCTATTATGCTTTTTTTCCCATGATTTTGCTACACATGTTTCTGGTCCCGAGATCTTCATCAGGCAAAGAGTGAAAATTTCCACATATTATTAAAAGGAATTAATTTTTCTTATGTTTTTCGATGTTAAACATTCTCGGTGTTAAACATTCTCTTTTCGTGTATTATTAACCCAAATATCTTTCTTGAAATGGCAGTGAGAATGTTCTTCTGCGTGAAGGATGAGAAAACAATTAAGATTAGTCCAAGAAAGGGTGAGAAAAGATATTTGTAGTCTTATCTTTTAATGAATCCTGTTTGTTTTTAGATCTGCTTCCATCTTTTTGTCTTGTGTGTGTGTTTTATCAGCATGCGTATATATACGTATATTCCTTCTCCATCCATCCATACATACTCTATTATTATAAGGAATTAGTATACACATATGTACATACACACATACATACACATACATGCCCATACACACATATACCCACTTCTTATGCTGTGTAGGTTTCGTGCGTGTACCTGTGAGCAGTCTTGTTTTCGTCAATATGCGCATATATATCAGTATGCGTATGTATACGCGCATTCCTTCTTCACACATATATACTATCTTATTTTAAAGAATTAGTATACGCACACATACACTACACACACATATACATACATATCAACATATATACACATACACACACTTCCTATGTTGTATAGGGTTTCCGCGCGTGCCTGTGAATAGTCTATTGTTTTTGCCAATACGCGTTTACATATTCGTGTTCCACAGATACCACGCGTTTGAGTGTGTGTGCATACATGCGAATGGTTTGACAACTGTATCTGTGCATGTTATTTGTGTGTGTGTGGGAGGTTGTGATCTACTTAGTGTTGGTTTAAATTTATTTAGGATGTTTTTTTCTTGTATTTGTAGGTAAGAAAAATTGCCTGTTTGATATATTGGCATAATTTTAAATTCACCCTTATTACGTTTATAGATGTGTTATGATACAAAGTGTTTTCTGTTGTCTGGTAATTTTATTTTGCTTTTGTCGAGGGAAACCTGTTGTTTAGTTGTTGGCTAATACCTACAGATAATTTCTCGAATTTTGTGCATTTGAATGCATAAATCACATTTTTGGAGTTTTTATTTATTTTGAATGTCGTTTTGTGGTTTTTAAAAGTGTACAATTTTCCTTCTATAATGGTATCACAAAACCCAGATCTTTTTTTTTCTTTGCATTTTGTATCTCACTGTACTCTGTGTTGATTAAATTTGAATGGGGTTAATATGTGTTTCAGGTTTTTAGATTGGCGTTTGTTTTAATTATTTTCGTTGTTTTTATATATATTTTTCAGTTTGTCATTCTTACTAAGAAGCTCGAAATTTTTTTGTAATTTCTGTAAATAGTTCTGGATTGTTATATGCTTTAGTTTGTTCGACGTTTCTTTGGATTTCGTTATTCGTCTAAAGGAATTTGTTTATTCGTTTTGTGGGGTAGCCTCGTTTCTTTAGAGTTTTATGTAGTTCTTCTAGGCGGGTTTTTAGAGGTGTTTGTCAGTCACTATAGTACAAACCCTACCTGCTAGAAAATAAAGGATAGATTACAGACAGATATTTGGGTGATGGCTCTTGATATAAAGCTATATTTCGGTGTCTTTAGGTTTGTGGTAGATATCTGTGATTATGCGGCTGTTTTTATTTCTAATGTGTATATATAAAAATGGTAATTCATTGAAATTTTGTTTTTGGGTGAATTTGATTTCCGGGTGTACGTTCATAAGTAGAGTGTGGATTTGGTTAATATCACCCCATGAGGATTTCCAGAAAATGAAGCAATCATCTAAATATCGTTTCCAAGATTTAGTGAAGTGGTTACGAAACCCCATCAAATTTTATTCTAAAATCAACACTAAAGTTTATATTTTAGAAGTATTCTAAATGAGGAGCCAGCACTTTCAGAAAGTGTGAAATAATGTGAAATTGACAATTAACTGCTCTTGATCAAACTTCCATACATCTGAGCGGAGATTATGTATTCTATGAAAAGTACACCTTCTCCTTCTTAGTCACCTGATAGCATGATGATTTGAATGGATTCTATCCAGATATTAAAGCAACCTTGAACTCTCTGAGATATTACAAAAAGGGAAAAGGGCCAGTAACCTCTTTTCTCCCACACATATAAAAATCCATATTTGGAAGTCATTGTACACGTGCCAAAATCAACTGCTAGTAAGTCAGTCCTTCTTCAGAATTCAAACTGAATGGACATCCAGCTAAACGTGCTATGATCTGCTATAAATTCGAATGTGCGGAATTGATAGAAATCTATTAAGGTTTCTGAGGTGAAAAAAAAATTCAGTAAAAGTGTTGATTCAAAGAACTCAAACTCCGGTGTGCTAAAAGAAGCAGATACAACGAAGAAAGATAAATTATCCTAAGAGCCAAGGAAAAGAAAGATTCAAATTATTCTTCACTAAATCCATGAACAAGACGAGAAAGAAAAAGAAAGGAAAGCAATAAGAACTCCATTTTACAGATAAATGTCTATCAAGCAAGAAGAGAAAAGATAAAAAGATAAAAAGAAATATAAAAGAATACAGAAACATATAAGAAACACTAAAAGAAAAGGAAGAGAAAAAAAATGAAAGACTTTTTTTTTCAAATAACAGATAAGTCTTTTGTTTTTATTGCCTGTTTTATCTTTGCTCATTTTACCTTTTTGTCATTTGTAATTTCATGCAAGTTTGGCTTAAGGTCGTTTGTTAATATATTATTTGGTTCCCCGTCCAAAAATTTATTGTCCCGTAATGTTTATTTTTGTCTCATTGTTTCGTTTTGCCCAGTCTTTCATCTTTTAATATACCCCAACACATTTAATCTCCATTTGTATATTTTAGTAAAAAAATGGTAATTTGTTATATCTTTGCATTCTGTTGTTTTTCCCCTACCGTGTTTGTTCGTTAATTGATTCGAATTGGTTCAGCCGTATTTGATCAATCAGGAAAGGACCACTGGGAAAATAATTCGTGATTTTATATCCCACTACTACCCTAACAAAAAAAGAGGATGGTACGCAATAATAATAACAATATATATATATATATATATATATATATATATATATACTGCTAAAAAAATAATTCTGACTGAATAATAGAATTTTTTTTTTTATATATTTTCTTGGGAAAGAGATTGCAGAATCAGGTCTGGACTTTCCAACACTAATAAAAGTTTCTTCTGGGATAAGTTTCTCGGATGTTACCAGCGAGGTTTAAACGTTAACAGCTTTAAGTCTGTTGTAGAGTAGTTATCACAGTGGAGGCTTGTATTTCACTAAGTCGGTCCTAAAAGAGGTTCGACGTACAAAACGTTAGGCACTTGAAATAATAGTTAATCAATACCATATACTCGAAAGAGGGAACTGTTACTACAAAATCTGTCGGAGGGTCTAAAAAATATAGATATAAATATCTCAAAATGTTTAATTAAAAATTATTTCATAAAAAAATTGGCGCCACAAATTTATCTGAAATGAAGAGGAGAATGAACCTCAGAAAACTGACAGAAGATGGCAATAGGAAAAACTAAATCAAAACAGATGTTTTCCCGCAAGACCCGACTACACCTTAAAATAATAAGAATGGCTGTTGTATTCTGTCGCCAGATTCCGAGAATCATGAAGAACCAACTCACTAATGAAATGGGAAGGGTAAAAATAAATGACGGAAAGTGAAAATCAAAGTCTGATATACTCAACCGAGATGAAAAAAAACATGGTCCCACCCTCCAAAAAAAAAAAAACTGGGAAATGGGATTTATCTCCCAGACTAACAGGATCATAACAAAAAAACAGAGATAGCCGTGAACAATTATTCAAAATAACTAAATGAAAACAAATAGTGTTTAGCTTAACTCGAGGGAGGGACCAAACAGGGAATCTCTCCATTGTGACCAAGAGGACTTTAAAAATAGATCTCAATGTTAACCCCTTTCAAACAACCCAAGCTCGCCACTTTCACCCACCTTTCGCTGAAATGTGTCTATAAAAACTTTCTATCAGTTCTGATCTTCAATTTCAGCTGATGTTGAAAGAATCCGACCAGAGTTTGATGAGAATAGCGTTTGTATCGCAATATTCCCTCTATCCGTATCACCATTCCAGCCACGTCTACCTGCGTCAGAAACACTATTCGTTTCTTGCTAGAAAACGGGGGCAACACATTATAGCACACGTATGCGGGATCGATGAGCCCGAGAATATGAAGAGCGATACGAGCCGTCAACTCGCCGACATAGTCACAAAAAGGTCACACCTGAAGACAATGGTAGAAGGCGCGTGAAACCTTTTCTCCTTACCCAAGGTCACACCGATGACAATCGGGCAAATCCGCCCAGCCCCATCTGAAGATTCTCTCATAAAGTGATAGCACGTTCCGAATCAATCGCTAGGTAAATGAAAACTCAGGGTTACAGAGGTGATTCGATGCTGGCACTCAAAAACCAGAAAACGCGCAAGTCGTCTAACGACAAACCGAACTGTCCGCAGAGAGGATCCTTCGCGACCCCGTTCAATAATTCACAATACAAGACCTTTTGAGGGCGTGAAAGATCACTGGGTCGAGGAAAGACACTCAAGGCAGCTCAACACTCACTGAGTAAAGTCGACTGTTTCCTGGACCTATGACAATGCTTAGACCAGGAAATGGGAGGAGTAATAAATAAGGCTACGGTAGGCGTCCCTAACAATCCCCTTCAAAATAGATACCTCAGTCAAAATATGGCGTAGGAAAGCCAACCTCGAGGTGTGTCGGTAACTCACCAAGTGTGGAATTTCCAGCCCTCGCCTCCATGACACGGACGCTGGACACAGCATTCTTTGTGAACTTTCTGTTTGCGACCATTCCAAATAGGGTGAACAACAACATTCAACTTCTCGATATATCGGCTCTGGGGTATCCCAAGGGTTAAAGACTTTTCTAACATACCCGATCTTTTTCACTAAATTTGTGGGCAAGTTTTACATCGATATATATATATATATATATATATATATATCATTTTCAATTGTCTTGAAGTGAGGAATTATGTTTCTTTTTTTTTCGAAATACTAAAAAATCCAGCAATTACTTCATTTTTTTAACTATCTTTCACTGTATCATAGAATATAGTGTACATATGGTTAATTTCCATTAATTGAGAAAGATAAGGCATTTTAGATCATTTTCCTCTTGTTTTTTGGTGTCTGTCTAAATGTCATCATTAGTTGTGTTAGAGTCTAAGGCTTGTCATAAATCTTTTCTTTGGGATAGCTGCATATGAAGAATGCAGGTCTTGTTAGATACAGAGAATATAGTGGCCAGTTTATGCCTAAAAACTGGATTCTTTTTCATTGACATATGAGCTATTGCTCCATCTTTTTTACCGAAACAGAATGATGCATTAAAAAATTCGTTGGATTGATGTGCGAGAGATCCAAAACTATAGAGTGTGCATTCGAGTTGATTGCATTTGAACCTTCTTCGATAATCTTCCTCATTCAAATACTTCTTCATTCCAAACTAAAAACGTGATATGCCACTTTGTGGAGGCTCCGTTACTGAAACATTACTCTCAAAACTTGGAGAAACACTAACTAGGCGACATATTTGATAGAAAGATTTTGCTGTTTGTGTTCGTTTTTTCATCGTGTCTTTTTACGTGCTTAATTTCCAAAGCATGCTTTATAAAATACCAGAGAGAAAACCTTAAACAGAATTTTTTTATGCCTTTAATCCTTGAGACAATATATATATATATATATATATATATATATATATATATATATATATATATATGGAAAATAAAATTAAAACCTACCGTTTATTTTTTATTTGTTTAGAATTTTTTGTCTATTTTAATGAATAAATTAAAAATAAATATAAAATAAGGGCATGAGTAATACAATTCGATTAGATTTAGTCAATTTATCAATATAAATTTCCTGTCATGCAGGCCATTAAAATTTCTTAGTCAATTTATCTATCTTAGATTTGTTTAAAATGCGTTTATTTGCTGTTGTCTGTAA
This sequence comes from Acanthosepion pharaonis, assembly GCA_903632075.3. Taxonomy (NCBI): domain Eukaryota; kingdom Metazoa; phylum Mollusca; class Cephalopoda; order Sepiida; family Sepiidae; genus Acanthosepion; species Acanthosepion pharaonis. The sequence continues at coordinate 712,022 of CAHIKZ030000573.1, read as the reverse complement.
TACATTTTTATTTGTTTTGTGCCATATTTTTTCGTTGTGTTGTAGTTTAGAGATTACCATACTGTCAGAACCCGAACAATGTATGTTTTTTTGTGTGGGGTGAGGTTTAAACTTTGTGTGTGTCGAATCTTTAAAATGACAGGTTTTTTGTGAACGTTTTGATATAGAACCGAAGAAAACTTTCAACGGTTGACATTCAAGAGGTCTGATGCTCGATGGAACCTTCACCACTAGATCCATTTGCCTTTCGGTACCTTCATTTGGATGAGAAACCACTGAAGTGGAAATGAAAGATATATGTGCATCGAATCTGTCCAGAAAATAGCAACCTACTAAAAATGAAGATGTATGTTCATCTATATCCCGTCTTACAATTCATTTAAGAGATGAGAACAAATTTGCAAAACATTTAAGGAGAACTATTGACATTCTTTTGTGGAAACTATATCATGGATATTCTGGCTTTTTGGTCTATTGAAAATGTATAGATTCATCAAATATGTAAAGACGCAATATTCTAAGCTGAAAACATAACTAAGTCGATGGATAATGGTAAAGGTTGGTAAAAAGATTTGTGAGAATCCATTCATTTGACACTTGATGATGATGATTATTGTAGATTAATTGCAACAAGGATATGAACAAATCAATATGTTTTCAGTTCCAACAAAAACAATGTTTTCAGCAATCACAGAAGCCATATTAATACACTGCATTTCTGCCATGGGAGTTAACAAACTTGTACTCTCATGTGATGGCAATCGTACAGAAGGTACATTCTTGCTTTACATTATTCCTCAACTTTTATGTTGGCAAATTATTTTATTCTAATATCAGGGAAGCAATTTGAGTAGCACGTACATCTTGTGTGTTGACATTGTCGTCTTAATATCACATTCTTAGAGCTAATAATCACTTATGCAATAGTATAAATTAGTGTGTCAAATCGGCGTCTGGATAATTCATCAACTTTGAAGAATTTACAATAGGGATAACAAGTTTGCTTCGGTTTAATGAATAACAGTTTACACTGCTCTATTTCTTTGAAATTATTACGTTGTCCTTTAGAAATTTAGCATAAAAATAAAAAAGAAAATCAATGTTCGTTACGAATTGTTTTGCAAATAAATAGTTTTTCTTTTGTATAATTAGGATCATATCCTGATCTTGATCACCGAAGTTAAGCAACGTTGAGACTACAGTCTGCAAAAAATATGTTGAAACTGCCTAAATATAATAATTCAAGCTTTGCTTTGATTGCTGCATGTCACAAAAAACCCTATTAAAGCAAATCCAAGATATAGAAGTTGTGATATATATATATATATATATATATATATATATATATATATATATATATATATGTGTGTGTGTGTGTGTGTGTGTGTGTGTGTGTGTGTGTGTGTAAATTATTTATTTAAAAAATTTATAACATAAATATATTATAAAATCACTACAAAAATAGTCATTTTGTTTCAACACCCTTGGTGTCTTATCAAGTGATGATGAAGAATGTAAAATAAATGGTTTTAAAAGTTTCAAATTAATTAACAATCCTTCACAAGGGGAAAACGTTGTTACAAAAGCTAGATGGACCAATCAAAATACAAGTATAGGAAAATTCAAAAAGCTTGACAACGAAGTCATGTTATAATAGCTATTCAGATGTTTAAAATATGGGTAGTATTAAAAAAGAAATTATTCTAACCAATAGTTACTAAATTATATGATAAAATTTAATATTAAAATTAAAAACTGCTAATTTCAAAATCAAAATTTAATCGCTATTACGTTTACAACTATAAAATTACTGAGGAGAAAAGAAGAAACATGTTATTCAATTTATTTCTTCATTGAAGTTACTTTAGCTAATTTTATATCCGGTCTTTTGACAATGTATACATTTTAATCCTAAGAGTGTGTGAATGTGTTCCTAAACTCACGCATAAAACAACCGCAATCAGATTATAATATATAAGCACCCAGACATATTTATATACATATATACACACACACACAAAGAGATGAGACAGAGAACATCACAACGATCGTTTAAAAAAAAAATAAAATAAAGGAAGTGGGGGGGAAACCAACACACACGTACATACATACACGATTAAAAGTAATGCACTTTTCATACACATAGACAATTATAAATACATGCACACACATCCACAGACATTGAACCCAGACAATCGGATACAACAACCAATAAATATTTAAGACTGGAAGTATCATTAAACACAAAATGCTCACAACTTATTGAAATATAACTTAAGCGAGCAAATATACAAAGATAAAAATAATTAAAAATAATATTATTTAATATATTAAAATAGTGTATGTAAATATAAAATCGGACATCAAAGTCAAACACCCATAGGTAACTTCGATGTCCAAATCACATATGAGAACACAATACAGTGAAACAATCTAAATGAGGAATGGAAATAAACAAAACAAAATATGTTATTTTTAATTTTGTTATTTTTCATCGGTTAATCGAAATTAACGTGCATTCGACTTGTTAAACAAACGTTAGTACAATTCATGGTGCTCCAAATTTAAGGTGAGTCGACGCCTCCATTCGAAGTTCAAAAAATTAACGGATATATAGCTAGACTGAAATATACATATTGCATTATTTATGTAACTTGATAATATTTCTTTTTTCTATGGTTTCTTAACACGCACACACACACACACACGCACACACAAACACACACAAACACACACACACACAAACACACACACACACACATATATATATATATATATATATATATATATATACAGAGAGAGAGAGAGAGAGAGAGGAGTGCCCTCCAAACGTCTTTAAATGACACTATATAATGTTCATTGACTTCCCGACGAGATTACTGACTAACATTAAGAAATATTAATGTTTATTGACTTCCATAGAGGGTAAACGGATGAGTTAAATATTAAATGTAATTAAATGCCTTGTTTTGATAAAAGAAAACAATTCAATTTCTTATAGGAATTCAAAAAGTGATTAAATGTTTTGTGACAGACTGTATATACAAAGTTTTCTCATTGTATACATGTTGAAATGCAGAGCATCGACCGAAAAATATATTTGTTGTTAAAATGTAATCGTCGCAGAATTCAGTTAGATAATCGCGTCACTCATGAGGTGCTGGCAAGGCTTTAAACTGCGTCACATGAAAAACCAGGATTTCAATGTAACATTGAATTAATGATTTTTAGACGTTAGAAACGTACATTTCAAAGTATATATAAATGTATACAAAATATATGAACTGCACATGACAAAAGAGTAAGAGATTCAAGATAAATACACATCGTTAATGTTGTTAATTAAAAAAAATATAACAGCAAAACTAATAAAATTGTTTAGCGATACGCGCTCTTCTGAAAAAATGTGCCCACTGACTAAAAATGAGGAAGAGAAAAAGTTTTATCAAGCAATCAGCAGAATGAATTAGAAAAAAGATTACATTTAGATCCTGGATGTTTTTTCTTATACTTGATATATATCTTTTGAGTTTCTTTTTTATTCAGCAATTTATGTTGAATAATTTACTTCCTTAGCATGTCACTTCCGTTCATCTTTGAATATGATTAGTATATACATATATATACTTTAAATTGTACGCTTTTGAAGAGTTAATAAAAATAATGTAAATAAGAAAAAATACTACCATTGAAAACACATGTAATGTACTCAATAGCCACTAGAATAATTTCAAACATAACTGTCACTCTCGCTCCATTAACCGTTACGGTAATACAAAAGACTCAACTACAATATCATTAAACACCAAAAACTCTAGATAACCGAGAGCACTTCTTACAACAACACAAAATTCATAATCTTACCCTCTAATACTTTTCTACAAAACTTGTAAATAATTTGTTAACACTAATATTAAGATTTTTACAAATAAATCCAGTACCTGTTCGGATGTTAGTGCAAGTCAAATATATAGTTTACAATGTAAAATATCATGAAATCTAAAAGTCCATATCTACGAACTTTAAAGATATGTACGTTTAGACAGCCATTTAACCTCGCTCATAATACACAGGAACAAAATTAACCATAACTTTACAAATGTCCCCAAATTAGCAAAAAACATAAATTATACGTTGAAAGTACTTCGATGCAGCACTAATAAAAATATCACTAACTATAAGCACACGTCAAAAATATTTTAGATTCATAACCTTTATTGAAACCATTCTTAAAGAATCTAAAGTATGTTTATTTAAAACAAACGACGTACATGTAAAAATGTTCCCAGATCAACTTCTAAAAACATAATGTCTACTAGACATAAATACTCATACAGAGAAAGAAAGCGAGAGAGAGAGAGAGAGAGAGAGAGAGAGAGTTACGTATATACATGATCATCTGAACCACAAATAAACAAACTAGAATTATTGTACACAGTTAATTCCTTCGGAAATGTGGTTGGTCAGTTCTCCTTTAATTCGGAAGGGTACAGTTTATATTAATGTTTTTGAACAGATCGAATGCAGGTGAACTATACTTCTAAACACTCAAACATCACAAAGGTAAAAAATACCGGAATTATCTTTCTTCATTTTTTATCACATCTTTAATAAATGCGAAACATGTTAGATTGATAAACATTAAACATTTCTCATTTGTTCTTTATATTATCAAACCTTACTAAATATAATATATAATATAAATATATATATATATATATATATATATATATATATATATAAAATAGCCTGAAGATTACGTTGAAGCATGAAACAGACTGACACCGCTCTACATGCGCTCTGTCCTGTGGAAAATTCAACAAGTTCTCAAACTGAATTGTGGAACAACAGAACACTTTTAAAAACATGAACAAAAGAGTGAGACAATATTTAGCTTTCATAATAGTTTAAAAATACTCGTGTCTCTATAAAATTAATAGAAACACTTATCTTTACGGCTTTTATCTTCTTCCAATAGCATTTTTCCGTGCATCATTCAGGTTCTGTGGCTAAAAGCCTCTGTTCTTGGAGTGAACAAAAATATGCCTCTCCTTCTCGAACTTTCAAGGTCTCTAATTTTTGGTCATAGCATTATCATTAGATCGTAATAGACTCATCTTAATACCGCTCTAACTTATCTACTGCAACAGGAAAGCGATAGAAATTTGCAGAAGGTTAATTCCTGCCAGCATGATATCCGTATTATTCAGTATGGTCTGAAATATTTTCAGAATATTCCTTGGTCTACACGAATATTAAACCTGTGAATATGATTAAGAATGCACAGTGTGGCACCGTGCATCCAGGCGATTTGAAAGATATATTTATAGATATATGATTTGCTTTTTTACGGTTCATCAACCATTTGAGGATTATTTAAGGCCGAAATGTATTTTAGGTTTTAAGAATAATTCTTTCTTTTTGTTATTGTGGCGCCATGCATCCAAGCGATTTGAAAGAAAGAAATAGAAGAAAAAGAAAAAGAAAAGGGTTATTTTGGATAAGTGTCAAATGTCGAAAGGAGTTTCATTACAATGACAATGTGATTGAGTGGATAGGGAGGTGTTATCTAAACTATTGGTTAAAAGGCCACCTGCGAACAAGCATTGACCGACTTCCACTGTCCGCGCGAATGGAATTGTGTTATCAAGAGATGTCACCAAAGAAAGTCCACTTGAAAACGTTAGATTTTGATAATTGACAAAACACTGGTGTAGCTTAGAGCCTTAGCTGGGTATGGAAAATTAAAATCCCACACAAGTAGTTTCACTGGTTAAGTTTTATTTTTTTTCGACAAAACAGACTTTTGCCCTGCGATAATAAAATTTTGTTATCAGACACATGAACCGAAGGAAAATTAAATATTTTTATTTCTGCTTTGGAGACGCCATACTGGCTGAGAACTTGGAGAAAATTCCTTTCTTGTCGGAAAATCCAGCCGTCTAATGCATTACCGATAAACTGCTTGACAAACGCCACGTCTTGAACAAAGAGCTGTCACATTATCCGTTCATGATAACGGCGATTTGAAGGAAAGAAAGAAAAAGAAAGAGGAGAGATCATTAATTTTTTTAGTTAAGCAAGGTATATTTCTTTTCCAAGACAAAGCCACGGGTTGTTCACACCCGACTAAGACGTCATTGGCCAAGTGGTGATCACATGACGCACGAAGGAGGAGGAAGGATACCCGACCAAGACCTCATTGGCCGAGAGTGGTCACGTGACGCACGAAGAAAACTGTCGACGCCCCTATGCAGAGTGTAAGTATGAGAAGACGCTACGAAGAAGTGGGGAGGACAGTTCTCGCCCCTCAGAAGCATGGTGAGAAAGTGGGAGTTAGAAAAAAGTTACCAAAATTGGAAAAGAGTGGAAAATCCCTAACCAGAAATAAAAGAGGTGGATATGTTTTAGAATTATCGAGGAACCCCCGACGCCAACAGACCCACCCCGGTTTTGGTCGGCGTCAATAAAAACGAAGCCCCACCAGACAGAAATCAGTTCGTTCGACCCTGGCGGGCAGAAGACAGTTAATTCAGCCCCGGACGGCAGAGATGAGTGCCCAGTGTTGAAACCGCCTCAAGATAGCTGACCAAGATTCACGCAAAATTTTGGACTCTTTTCAACCAAGAACAATTAGTTTGAAGAGCGACTTAGAACCAAACCACAGAAATAAGTTTTTCGACTTTCGTCCAAAGACACACCGAAACACAAATTTCTTAGAGAGCAGACAACTTGAAGCGTTAAAACTTGCCTAGCGAAAGCGACGTGGCACAATCCACAGAACGGGTCGGGAGGTAGATGCAGTCCTATGTATCGAACAACTAGACAGAAAAAAAGTTTGTTACCTTTTTTCTTTGATACTTTGAACTTTTTGAGTTTTCATTTTCTTTTCTTTTATGCATATGTGTGTTATCACCCCCCGTTGAACTCAATTTGCATTACGGCCCCAACCCCTGTTTGATCTCGTCTGTCTAAGATCAATTCACAACGTGGGTAGGCAGGCTGGAGATCAGTGCATTTACCTTGGTAACCAGGCGTTGGAAGCAGGTTGGGAACGGCGAGGCATATATCAAATCTAACCAGATTCCTCCCCGAATAACCAAAGAGTTAGAACGTCACGTTTGGAGCAGCGACACCCGGACGGAGCAGCGAGGAGCGAACAGCTGAGTGGTCGAACTTTAGAGTTTACGTTTATATCAAGGTAGAACAACAGTTCTCGTACGATCATCGAAGTTAAGAAACTTCAATTCATGTCAGTAACTCGATGAGGCATCTTAGTAATGCCATGTTCTGTAAGTTTCAATGTGGCGGTGGGGGGCTGTGTAATGGATAATTTCGCGGAATTGGAATTCCGTTCGTTATATTCTCTTATGCGCAAATATCTTTCTCCCCAGTTTTGGGTTAATTAGTATGACTAATATCACTAAATTATTATTATACGAAAGAATTTTATAATCTAAAAATATTTTCTGGCATTAAATAGCCTGCAAATAATTGATACGACAGGAAATAAATCAATAATGAGAAATAGGTTTCCGATCAAGAAACACGAGTTCTAATGTAACATTATCGATATGTAAATGAGTTAATTTGTTGATAATAATAAGAGCATAAAGAGATGCCACAAGGGTGCGAATAGTGCTAGAAAGTGTTTGAAAATAATTCGATGTGTGAGCCCAAAGTTTGAGTTTTAAACTTAGATAAGTGAAACTGTTAGGAAGTCTTTCATCTTTGTGCCATCATTTTTTTTTTTAACTTTTTACCCCAAGCAAGGCGGGAGTGCCACTAGAACGCAAGGGGTTACAGAAAAATGGAAGCAGAGACTAAAGAGGCATGAAAGTGGAAAGGATGATGAAAAGGACGGGGAATAGATCAAAACATCTGGAAGCAAATAAGAGGAAGGAAGTTCCACAGACGGGAAGTGCGAGGCATGAAACTATTGGAGGAGAAGAGACAGCGAAGGCAGTGAAACTGAGACGCCGACCCAGAGGGACGTTTAAATTCATGCAGTTTGGGAACTTGCGAAAATAGCTCGTCAGCGCAGTTACCGTAAACGTATTTGTAAAAAAAAACAGAAGGAGGCGCAAAGTCAACTGTAATTGTGACCAGTGATTTAATGTACTACTCTTGTTCAAACGTTTTGATCACGCCTATAACGAAGAACGTTCAGTTCTCTACAGTAAAAAGCCAACGAAGGTTTGTTCAGCAGAGTTACAATAAAAGCCACTGGTTACCCCTGTATCAGGAATTAGAAATACAAATATGTCTGAGCAGTCCTCAGCCATCTATTATTATATATATATATATATATATATATATATATATATATATATAATAATCATAATTTCATAGATATATATATATATATATAGATATATATAGATAGATATTTATGATTCATAATATGTATGTATATTTACGTGTATAATTGTGTATGTAAATCTTACATGCCTGATCATCGTAAAAGTGAACATATTTCTGCGGTACGAATTACACATGATTATTTAGTTCATTTTTTTATTTGTAAGACTCTTTAGCAAAAAGAGAAAAAAACAGTATGAAGCGTTTGTTCGATTTTATCATTCTCTTCTGGTTCTTTCGGCTCGATCTTTTATCTTTAAGTACCGTTCTCATGTAAAGATCAAACAGAGTAATAAAAAGTTATGGAAAGAGGCTGAGTCAATTTAGATTTGGCAAATTATCAGAAGACGATCTGTTTGGCTTTCAGGGTCATTATCGATTAGAATTATTTTGTTTTTGATTTTTATCATAAACTTCTTTCTTTCTCATTTTTATTTTTATTAATTATAGTTATTTTTTTTATTCTTACTAATTTATTTATTTTTTGTTAATTTGTTCCAACCTATTCACCATCTAATGTCTTAGAGTAAAGTTGGTCACTTCAATTCAAACATTTGGTTAATGTTTGACTTTGTATTTAATTTACATTCGTGATCTCGTCGGTATAGACACCGAAAGAGTAGACATATATGGACTCTCTTGCAACTGCTATTATGGCAATCTTAGAACTAAACTGTTAAAAAAATCTCAATTCGACTTTTGGCCTTTGATTAAACTAAGCCCAGGTTATTGGAAACAAAAACTGTCTCTGTTATAAATTTAACTGAATCAGCAACAAGTGAAATAAAAAATAAGATATCGTCGAGCTCATCATGATGTAAGTAACCTACATACCAAGTTTGATCGAAATCGGAGGTAAAAGTTGAATTTATAGATATTTGATCGGCTTTATCGATTATTGATTTTTTTTAAATTATTGATTTTTATGCTGATAACCTATCTCTTACATGGTACAATGTATGTGCCAAGTTAGGATCTCGAGTGAAAAGGTATCACACAGACAGACAGACACACAGACATCCTCTTTTTATATATATAGATAGATTTTCCTGATTATTATTAATTACAAATCTATATACCAATCTGAGTTTTTTATATATTTTTCACACAATACAAAACGCAAGACCCCTCAAAGTCGAGGGTTACTGAATGAGATTTTTTTTGTGTGTAGACCTAAGAGGAGGAAATGTGCATATTATGGAGATATTAAAGATAGATAACAATTGACTGTAGATTTATGTTTGTTGTAATCAGGAAAACATCTCAATCAGAATCTGTTCTACAAAGTAAGTCCTCAGGAAGAAGCATTTTGAGTGAAACTTTCGCCTTCCCAAAAGAATTCGAAGAGAATCTGATAATTCAACCTTGTATGTGTAAGAGAGTAGGTCTTAGCTGTAAAGGTTTAAATTGGTGGAAGGTATGTAGCACGTCTGAACATTTGCCATGGAAATATCGATATAATTACAATAGGGTCTGTCTATATTTCTGAGATGAGGTATTATATACATTATTTACATTAATCGGACTATTGTCCTCATCTTTGTCGCCATATTTATCACAACGTTTCGGCCGCTGTACGCTCCGGCCTTCTTCAGGTGATTGGAATGTCGAACTGAACCCTTTATTTCGCTTACTGGGGTAGACTGTTCTAATTCCACGTGATGGATGTCAGTTATCAGTTATCTCCTGTTAAATCCCTTCTGAAAGTTCTCCACTGCCTTTATCCACTGTGCCATTTGTCAAGGACACATGGCACAGTGGATAAAGGCGTTGGTTAGATCCAGTGACAGGACCCAAAGAGTGTGAGTTCAATACCCGGGTAAGGCAGTGGAGAACTTGGAGAGGGAAATTGACAGGAGATAACTGATAACTGACATCCATCAAACATGGCACATGGAACTAGAACAGTCTACACCAGTGAGCGAAATAAAGGGTTCAGTTCGACATTCTAACCACCCGAAGAAGGCCGGAGCGTACAACGGCCGGAACGTTGTGATAAATATGGCGACAAAGATGAAGACAATAGTCCGATTAATGTAAATAATTACAATAGGTTTTCAACGTTTCGTCTATAAGAAAGCGGCTGAACCGACCCAAAATCAATTCATCGCCCACGATACGGCACACGCTTTTGCACACTGTCAAATCTGAAAATTGAGGAGTGGCCAATTCCAGCCCAGATATAACATTAATACTACATTTTTGGCTTGATCTACCTCTCGTAATTTAAAACATTGCAGAAAATATCAACTATTTTCTGGCGTGACAAAAGAAACCAAACATTTTCCCAGCATATATATATACATTGAAGGCAAGGTATCTCATTAAGAGTACAAACTGTGTAGTGAACATTAAAATTCAGTTTTCTCCATTTGAGATACATAAAAAATATAATTCCCCTGCCATACTCTGTTCATCTAGGGCAGGGCTTCTTAACCTGGGTCAATGGACTCATACATGGTCCACTATTGGGTATCCTGGAGTTCGTAAGGATCAGATAACAATTAACATTTATATAATTAATATATAATATTTTATTATACAGCCCTTAAACCAATCAACCCTTTTTCCATTGAAAAAAGTAAAATAAAATGCATCCTGCCACTACTTGAAAGAATAAGCACCCACTGACTGTGCTGACCGCTAGGCGTTTCTTGATTTGCTGTTGGGTCCAATTAAACGTTGCCATCATTCTCTGTACGACTGCGATCTTTTTCCACTCCACAAGAGCAAGTGATAATTTTCCACGGTTTATCACGGCTTATTTTCTCATATACTATTGGGATTGATTTATCACTTCTTTCAAACATGACTGCCAAAAATGATGTGTCCACAGTGTGCATAACGGTCCAGTATGGATGATTACACGTACAAATGTTGTGAAAAAATAACTAGGCTGTGAGTTTTTGCTTGTCTTTTTATCTTTCTATGAAGACTAAGTTATTTTAGGGTTCCGTGACACAAAAAAAGATTAAGAACCAGCGATCTAGAATTAAATCGCTGTTTAATTCATTTCGTCACGTTGATTAAATCTTACCAAAGGTAGCCTAGTCATAACGAATACCGATATACATCAGTATGCCTTACGGATGCATTTCCAAGCGAGGATTATGAACTAGGCGGATTCTGGGAAGAATAAATTAAGGAAGTCATTTCGGCTTTTAGAAGTATGCAATCAAATGAGAGGATGAACGAGAGTTTCCCCCGAAATTTCTGTACTCCGGTGAAGACCACTCTCCCTAAAACCCGTTGAGAAGGAGTTATTAAGTTCGGCCTGAACAGACGATCTGCTTCAAGATTTCACCTTAATGTGGGAAAATGGCTTTTTGAGCGTTGATTTCTCAGATTAAAAATCCTGACCTTTCCTCACCTGACAATATATCCGATGCTTTGTATTAGTTATTTGTGCCTTGTGTTCCCAGACTGAAATACCTCCATAATTGCAAGGCCTTACTAACCTGGCAGTAGGTTCGATGTACCCGAGAGAGACTATGAAGGCATTACGGTAATATTAGAAGAGTTTATTGTGCACGCTTCTTTCACTATGCCGCAGTAACGGTTGTTTCATAAGCCGTTGAAAATTGTAACACGATGGTCCTCTTCTCAGGGAGCCTTGAAAGTTGGTATTGATTGTATCATTACGACTCGATGAGAAGCAACACTTTTTAATCGATAAGATGCGGATTCTAGTGCAAACTACGCAAAAGAAAAAATTCGGTCTTTTTTCACACACTCACTGTTAATTTTCTTTAAGCATCGGCTTAAAGTTAAAAATGGAAGAGAAGCTTTATTAGAAAAATTCAATTACTGTTTCTCGTTATTTTTTCTTCATTTACATATTTTTTCAACTATTCCTCTGTTGCTGGTCGACATTTGTCTGAATATTGGTCTTTTTTTATATGTAGTTTTGTGTGGGGATTTAATAAACATCATCGGCCTCCTCAACGGAAATATATAAATTACAAACATATACAATGTACAATACAACAGGCGTGAGCAAAAACTATAAAATTCTTTCGTTTACATATCAGAGAAAATTGTATATTTTCAAGAACATATACGTATACATTGACAAAGTCATTTTGCTTATCTGGTTTGGTAGCAAGAGGTGTTATCAGAGTACTGTCCCGGGACATCTGCTTCGTTTGGCCGTCGAAGATGAAGAGAGAGAAAATTTGATTTATGTTTCAATTGGTAACAAAAACGCCTATTCCGATGCATGACAAGAGTTTTTATATTTATTTAACGATCTATTTTATAATCTCACTTTTTTATTTATTTATTTTATATTATTATTCTTTACTATATTTATAAGTATATATTTATAAGTAATCTATATTTATTATCTATATTTATCTTATATATATTTATAAGCATATATTTATAAGTAATTTTATTACTTAACTTTTAATTTTTGTTTTATTATTAATTATTGATTATTTTGGATTCATACTCCTATTCTTAAGGGTTACAGTTTATTAAGTGATTTATTTATTGCTATCACTACAAAATTTTCAACCGGTAATGCGAAGTCATTCAGTTGCAAAACTATTCTTTTTGCTTCTTACAAGGAACTGTTCTACGAGTTAATGTTTTCTTTGGAATAGAGCTGTTTATTTTCTCCACTGTTTCAATATTGTTATGCATTTTTTCTCCAATTTATAATTATTTGATATTTTCTTAGTTTTATTTTTTTTAACTTGTTTAGATCTTTGCATAAAAGGCTTTAACAGATACTTGAGTATGCCCCTTCTGTTTGCCTCGGGGTTCTTGATAGGCTCCAGAAGCGGATATGCAATATGGTTGGCCCTGCCCTGGCGTCTCGTCTACAGTCACTTTCTCACAGACGCACCGTCGCCTCCCTCTGTCTGTTCTACAAATACTTTCATGGAAATTGCTCCGAGGAGCTGCATTCGCTGGTTCCCAGACTTCATGAGTTCAAGCGCCCTACGAGGCTGGCATCCCGCTCTCACCCCTTCACTGTTGAAACTCCTAAATGTAGCCGTCTCTTCTACTCTAATAGCTTCATGTCTCGCACCTCTCGCCTGTGGAACTCTCTTCCCTTCTCCTGTTTCCCTGTGAGTTATAATCTCCAGCTATTCAAGTGTAATGTCAATCGACATCTCCAGTTGCCCTAATCTATCTACTACCCTCATCCTATCTTCTATCACTCCTATCTGATCTTCCTATTTTCTGTAACCCCTTGCGTCCTAATGGCTTCCCGCCTTGCTTGGGGTGAAATACTTTAAAAAAAAATGTACAGCTTTTATTTTGATCTGATGTTTAGGAGTTACCTGAAGCACTTCAAATGGAGCTGAATAGGGCACTTTTAGATGACTGCGAATTCTATCTATTCCGATCCATAATTTTTGCAAGTTTTAAATTTTTCTGGGATGTAGGTTTTATTATTGATATGGTAATTACTGGTAATTTTTAAATCTAGATGCGATATAGTTCTTTGTAATACTTTTGAAAAATGTTACATCATTCGTACTGTCTATGAGCAATTGTGGTATTTAGATTTGTGTACCAATAACTGCGTAAAAGGGTTTCTAGAGTTAGGCACACTGCGACTACTTAGTAAGAAAAGTGGTAATGTTGACATCCAGTAATCTTTTCCTGCTATAATTGCAGTTTTAATGGTCCTGCATGACTGTCCAATCAAACCGTTATTCTAAGGAAAATAGGCAAAAGTTCTTAACTGCAACAACAGAGTGGTTTTTCTATCTCCGCAAATAATTCACTTTCGACTGTCTTCCTCTTCGAAAGTGGGATGCTCATGTCATGTTATCCACACCTTAAAATAATCTTGAACTACGTTTTTAGCTATAATCTGTCATAGATTCTGCTTCTATGCATTTAGTAGTGCGATCAGTACATGTTGGTAGGTATCTATTTGGAATATTGTATTGATCATTAGTATTTAACTGGATGTAGTGGTTTAACAGTACCGATATCAATTGTGTGGAATCTGTCTGATGGGTTTTCTATAGGCTTGATAGGTATTTTAGAGTGTTCATTAATTTTGACTTGGTGTCATGCATTACGAACAGGTTTTTATGTCTTATTCATCTCAAGCCCAAAATATTGTTTTGATCATTTTGTAGATATTTTAGTGATTAGATATTTCAGTATTTAAATGTGTAATTATTCTTACGGGGACATTTTATTGCATATAAAAATAAAAATAGTAGAAAGAGTACATGCACAAAATAACTGATTTGCAATGCCAAGAAAACATTTATTAAACAAAATTAACAAAAGAAAAGTTAAAAACAAAAGTTTCCATCGTTAGATGTAAATTGTATACACGACGAAATATTCATTGATATGGTATAGTGGGAACTTACTGTGTTGGTGTGCTTTAGTGAGAAGCATCCAGAGCCCTTCTAGCGTCAGCGTAAAAAGTTCATGTCATCAATTCGAAAGCGGGAAAGCCGGAAAGAGAAAGTTAATTTAGCGTCCTCGTGTTTTATACTAGATACCACTTGCTTATTTAGAGCTTCTGCTGATGGTTTTATTTTAGAGCTGCTACTGCTGCTATCTATAATGCTACTACAATATTCTTATTCCAGTATGTGCTATAGCATGTATACTATGAAGTACAGGCATACGTAAGGAAGTAGGTGTAAATGGTATAGTGTAGGAGAAAATAACAAGAATGATTTTCATTAACAAGGTTATTTTTTATTTATTTTGAAAGCTGTAGATTTCTGTATCTGCTGCTTGTACTTCTGCCAGTCCTAGTAAGTCACAGAGGTCAACTTTCACTGCCAACATGGGTTCCGACAAACAATCTGCAAAACATCATTGTGTTTTACTTTTATGTGTTCAACGACAGTTAGAAGGGCTAAACTAGCGTTGATGCTTATCCGACTTGGCTTGATTGAGGTTGTAAAAGGTACCGCACAGGAGATTATGGCCAGTCAATAGTAAAATTTGCTAACTTCTATAATGTTGTGAAAATTCAATATCGACAAATATGCAGGAAGTAATTCTCCATCAAATGTTGAATATTTTATCGTTATTTGTGAAGTTGGTTTTTTTTGGGGGGGGGTTTGTATTTCAGAAAGAAGTGTATAATTTTAAAAAATAAAACATATAAATATACATAGATAAAAAAAGTTTTGCTGATCTGGTTTGGTAGGAGCATATGCTATCGGAACGCTGACCCCGGACATCTGCCTCATTTTGCCGCCGAATATGAAGAGAGAGAAAATTTGATTTATGTTTCAA
Organism: Acanthosepion pharaonis; assembly: GCA_903632075.3. Taxonomy (NCBI): domain Eukaryota; kingdom Metazoa; phylum Mollusca; class Cephalopoda; order Sepiida; family Sepiidae; genus Acanthosepion; species Acanthosepion pharaonis. Next base: position 696,425 of record CAHIKZ030000573.1, on the reverse strand, counting down.
ATGGCGGCAAAAACACATGTTCAGATTCATGACAGGAGTTTCCATATTTATTTAACATTTTTTTTTATAAACTCACATTTTCTTTATTTATTGTTAACTAGCAGAAGAGCACGGCGTTGCCCGGGCATGTAACAGTAAGAGGTAGATCAAGTATCGACCATCATAAAGACTGAAAAATAAAAATGACAAAGATTATTGTTTAAGGTTGATATATGTCTTAATAATTTTTTTCTTTTTTTTTACGAATTGGTCAAACCCAAACTCAGACAAAAGCATTGTTTTCAATCGTTATGAGTCTACCGATTGAATAGAATTTTATTATAAACAATTGTCTTGTAAGTGGAATTTTTAAAGCATTCTGAGTGTAAAAATAAAGAAAAAAGTGTGCAAGACAATAAGAAACACTACCTGCCAAAAAAAAGTGAAGTTTTGTTGAAATGGGTTGAAAGATGTAGGAAATCCCATCCCATATATAAACGAATACACACACACAGACACACAAATAACTTGGGTTTTATAATAAGTATAACTCGATATGAGTTGTCCCCCTTTTCATTCTCGTGATGCCTCTTAATCGTGTTTTCAAATTGATTTCGTGCAAAAACAATTGTTTTTTTCCGATTTTTGGCGCTGTTCGAACCACCGCAAGGTAATTTTACGTAGTCCTGTGAAGTTTTGTTGAAATCAGTTGAAAAATGTAGGAAATACGATCCAATATATAAACACACACACACACACACACACACACACAATCTGCGTTTTATAATAAGTAAGATTATTGTTCTTATCTATATTTTGGAGTAATTTTATTACTTAGATTTTAATTTTTCTTTTACTATTAATTATTTATTATTTTGGTTTCATAGTGCTACATAATATATAACTAAGGGTTTGATTTTGTTTAGTTATTGATTTGTTGCCATCACTTACAGTCATAATTACTAAGTTACTTGTGTCTCATACACACACATTTTTATCAATATATTTCATATCATGATATCATGATTTTCATTAAATGAATCAATTAAGTTAATGACCCAGTTAATATATACATGTTGGCGGTTATTGCAATTGGAAGTCTCTTCCGAGTGTAAAATAAGTCACATTCCTCGGATCGAACCATTTTCCCGTCGGAATGTTTTGTTTTTTTTTTATCTTTGTATACATTTTAGTCTTTTATATATTTTATTCTATTATATATATATATTGTTAAAGACATTTTTATGTTTAACGTTGTTATTTTATAGATACAAGTATTTAAGCAAATGCTCTGTTTATGATAAACAGTATTAAATAACATTTACCGGCCTGAATGTCCGAGAAATTTTCATAGAAAATATTCGTTCTTTGACAGGATTCGAACCTGCATCCTATACGGAACCGTCATATACGCTGACGTGCCTTACCTCTGGGCTACAAAGAACCTTTTCGGTAGACAAGGTCGAATTTACTGCTTATAAACTTCAATTGGCCACAATTTTATTGCTGTTTAATGAGATCCCGATGAAAATAATACTCATTCGCAGACTATCCACAATCTAAATATGGTCTGAAGCCAACTAGATTTTTGCAATACATTTAAGTGTTGCTTGTTACACGTAAAATTATACCATGTTCCATATGACAAAGAATTCGGGTATCAATGTGATTTTAGGGATTACTATGGTTATTACACGATATATGATTGAACCAATAAGAATACTTAATTGTTTATAATTCCCAGACATTCAAAGTGAACTTATTTTGTCGATCAGCGTATTCCACACATATGTTTTTATAGATAGATAGATAGATAGATAGATAGATAGATAGATAGATAGATAGATATTCTTGTAAGCGAGAGAATGTTAAATTAGAAAACTAGACACTTAATCAACGAGATCATATCGTTCCATCCAAATTGACATAAACACTATCTTAAATTTCCTTTCGCATTCTGTGTCTAAGTAGTTACCATATGATCAAAAGATAAACTGACTGCGAGATAGTGTGTTAAGAAATTGGAAGTCTTCGGTAAAAGGAAAATTCACTGCTTCAAAGGTAGAAAGAAATAAAATTAATTTAGCAATCCTTTTTATAAAAAAAGAAATGAAAAAATCGAATAACATTTATTATTCATAATCCTTTAATGGCATCATTTATTTTAGTCACGTAAATAAAATACTAAAAGATCATACACTTTCCTCAGACAAAAGTTGATTGTTTTTTAATGATTATTAACTATTTTAACATCCATAATCATGTCAAACAATAGGTTGATCCTTTCTTATAATACGAAATATAATGCAAAAAGCCATTTGTTCAGATATTTAAAGATTGTGTTGAAATTACAAATAATATAAAACGTGTTATATAACAAAATATCTATTTTTTTTGCACAGCATTAAATATTTTCGAATGAAATCAATAGAAAGATTGACATGTGCGCCTAAAATTTTCTCTTTTAAATTAGATTCTTAATTTTGAGCAACTCGGAAAGACCTCATGAAGAAAGAAAAACATATGCAAAATATGTATAAAAAATACTAATTTACGAAGCATTTCATGTTATGTACGAGATTCGACGCAAATACATCAACTATGGCAGAAAGTCTAACAAATATATTATTTATAGTCTGTCAACTTTGACAAGACAGACGTTAGTTATATCCGATGAGATGCTGAAAAACTATTAGCGTCTTACCTTACTGAAACATTAACAATATAGTCCAAACATAAAAATTAAGCTTGTATTACATTAATGATTGAGACGATGAATTTACAGCATACTCTCGCACAAATAATTATATATATATATATATATATATATATATATATATATATATATATATATATATATATATATATATATATATATATATATATATATATATATATATATATGTATATATATATATATGTGTGTGTGTGTGTGTGTGTGTGTGTGTGTACGAACTCCGTTATATTGTTTCGTTTCTTACTTAAAATGAGATACTGAATAAAATATGTTTTCCTTTACGTTGAAATGAGCACTTGCTCGATCCAGTCCAAACTTAATACGAAGAAGAAAAAAAAATTAATTCCTTTGAAAATTCTGTTTTAACGGCTGATGAAAATTTCAAGTGATATTTCTGATTGCTTCATTCACTGTATAGAAAATTCATGTTCTTTTTATTTTTCTCTTGTTTCTACAAGAGAAAAAAAACAGGAACTTTCTATACCATCTTTATTTCAGGTTTGTCTTGAACGTTTATTCGAAGAGTGCAAAATAGAATTAGTCAAGTTGGAGTGAATTCTCAAAATTTGTTGCTTGAACAATTTTCTCTTTTGAAACGAACTTTCCAAGTAAGCTGGTAGATTGGAATATTTCTTAGACTACAATTCTTGCATCAAAACCGCGAGTTTATGTCATTTTCATACTTGCAAAATTATGATCAATTATATATATATATATATATATATGTGTGTGTGTGTGTGTGTGTGTGTGTGCCTGTGTGCTTGCGTGTGTGCCTGTGTGTGTCTTTTTATGTATATATATTAAAATAGTTCAAAACTTCGTGCCTGATTAGAAAGTTAAAAAGAAAATTTTACGTAGTCCGCAAAACATTTCTTAATTTCTTTAAGATTTTAGGTGCCATGTTCGTAGAAACTTCGTGTTTTTGGTGGAAGAAGCTGGTGAGTTAGCTTTTGAGTGACTGTACAGAGTCAAATGTTGTGTCATTCAAACTGGGCCAAATGAAAAGACGAAGAAGCCAAGTGAGTGCTGGAATGTTTCCAATTTCAAATCTTAAAGTTCCTGCACACGGTATGTTTTGCAACATACATTATAGTGGCGGAAAATGACACCCTTTCTATTTTCCAATATCGGCCGTCTTTCATCGAATAGTGAAAGGCAGTTTGAGATATCGATCTTCAAACTCTTAGCAATCTCTTCCGTCGAAATCTT